>JAODUE010000024.1:4958291-4977601 GCA_027564755.1 Amblyopsis hoosieri
AAGCTTTGGATGTGGAGGGGATGTCTTGGATGACACGCCTCTTCAACATCGCGTGGAAGTCGGGGACAGTGCCAAAATAATGGCAGACAGGTGGTTCACCTCTTCAAAAAGGGGAACCAGAGAGTGTGTTACAATTACAGGGGTATCACACTACTCAGCCTCCCTGGTAAAGTCTAATCCAAGGTGCTGGAAAGGAGGGTTTGGACGATTGTCAAACCTCAGATTGAAGAACAACAATGCGGATTCCGTCCTTGTCGTGGAACAATGGACAAGCTCTTTACTCTTGCAACGATCCTGGAGGGGGTCTGGGAGTATGCCCTTCCAGTCTACATGTGTTTTGTGGATCTGGAGAAGGCGTATGACTGGGTACCCCAGTGCAGTGTGAGTATAGGGTAAGGGGGTCCCTTTTAAGGGCAATCCAATCCCTGTATGTCTAAAGCGAGAACTGTGTAACGATTCTCGTCAGTAAGTTGGACTCATTTTAGGTGGGGGTTGGTCTCCGCCAGTGTTGTGCTTTGTCACCAATCCTGTTTTAGGGGGGACTATGGAGCGGGAGATTGGCCGGAGAATCGGAGCGGCGGGAGCAGTATTGCAATCTCTTTACCGCACAGTTGTGATGAAAAGAGAGCTGAGCCAGAAGGCAATGCTCTCGACCTATCGGGCAATTTTCCTTCCTACTCTCACCAATGGTCATGAAAGGTAGGTCATGACCGAAAGAACTAAATCACGGGTAAAAGCGGTCGAAATGGGTTCTCTCAGGAGGGTGGCTGGCGTCTTCCTTAGAGATAGGGTGATCTCTTGGCTATCCGTGAAAAACTTAGTAGAGCCGCTGCTCCTTCACATCAAAAGGAGCCAGTTGAGGTGGTATGGGCATCTGGTAAGGATGTCCCCTGGGCACCTCCCTAGGGAGGTGTTCGAGGCATAGCCAGCTGGGAGGAGGCCTCGGGGAAGACCCAGGATTAGGTGGAGAGATTATATCTCCACACTGGCCTGGGAACGCCTCAGGATCCCCCAGTCAGAGCTTGCTAATGTGGCTCAGGAAAGGGAAGTTTGGGGTCCCCTGCTGGAGCTGCTGCCCCCACGACCCGACTCCGGATAAGCGGATAAAGATGGATGGATGGAGGGATTATTTGCCTCTACTAGTCCTTTCATTCATTCATTTATTCATTCTTCTTGTCAAAGCTAAGAAAGAAATTTATATAAATAAACTGACTCCTTATAACGAAAAATTATTATAAGGTTTACCATAGCTTGTTTCACTTTTCCCTCCCTTTCTTCATAAGAGAATTATGGCTAAATGTCATGTTAGACATGTTAGTCCAGATTTAGAAATGTGGTGTCCAATTATTAATTTCAATTAGTGAAGAATATAAGGTGCTGCACAAATACTTAAGTACTCTACTTAAGTAGCTTTTTCAGGTATCTGTACTTTACTCAGTGTTTATTTTTATAACAAGTTTTTACACAAATATCTGTACTTTCTACTCATTACATTTTTAAAACAGGCTAGTTACTAGCGTTAATCCGTTTGAAAACAATTGAGAGGAATTGTTGATTTATTTGGCAAAATTGAGCACCTTCTTAATATCATCAAGACCAATTTCAAACTTAAAGAGATTGAGCAAACATTGAAGAAAACACTATCCCTGGTAGGTCGATTGGTGCATATTACGTAAATGACAAGATAAAACAGACAAAAAAAAGGGTCTTTCAGTTACGGAAACCATTAGTTCCACAGTATGGACACTGTAATTCATTCAGATTTACCAGGATAGGCAATTATAAATGAGAGACAAGAAAATAAGTGGCCAATCTGGTGACTATGTATGTATATTAAATCTGTAGATGGTGTATACACTATCTACAGATTTAATAGCAATGCTAGTCTTCTCCAACTTCTGCCTGTAGCAACAGGTTCTTATCTACATCACATTGTATGTCATGTGATGTAGGCAAAGGTCATTCTTAAACCACTTCTACTTTTAATTTTAACTTTACAGTACATTTCAGAGCCTGTACTTTTTCACTTTTACTTGAGTACAGAAGTTGAATCAGTACTTTTACCAGTCGTTTTAGTATCTGTACTTCTACTTAAGTAATGACTGTGTACTTTTGACACCTCTGGCCGTTTTATGTTGCGCAAACAAGCAAGCCAACAGTAAACAGCAGTGAAGGGCATGCAGCCCAGTAGCCCCTCCCTGAAGCATGTCCTTCTACAATGAACACTTGTAGTGCAACACAACTCAGCCCATATAGGACGCAGTGGTGACAAGCAGCAAGCTGGAACTGGAAGACCCCTTCAAAACAAACATAAGGTCTGCAGTGTATTTAGGTAGCATTTCCTAAGCCTGGCTAACGCAGTCAGGAGGACAAAGGGAATATGTGTGTGTATGTATGTTTAAATAAAGACTCCTTTCTTCAACAATAATGAGGGAAACAAAAGTCAACAAAACAAAGAGAAAAAACAGGCAAATCATGGTAACAGATTAAGTGACCTAGAGGACAGAATTTGAGAGGGGAAGGAAGGAAGGAAGCAGGGAGAGGATAGGGAGCATCATGTGGGTTGGCTACGATAATTGTGAGGACGCCCAGACATTGTGTAGCTTAAGCGTGACATAAGTATGTCTACTTATGTCACGCTTAAGCTACACAATGTCTGGGCGTCTCATCGTTTCAAAAGATTGACTCAGGGATTCTGGAGAAAGCTGTTGATATTCAACCCTGCTAAAAACCAAAACACCCATCCCTTCAATGCCATAGGGTGCTCCCTTAGAATCTCCGTTCCATATTGCCAAGACAAGCACACAGAACAGGCAGTTAGCGGACCATGGAGATATTCCCTGAATTGACAATAAATGTAATAGATTACAATCACTGACTCCACCTTAAAAACATGTAAAGAATAGGCAGTGCATTATCAGGGCCTGTTGGAAGCAACTAAACAGTCAATAGAATCAGTTCACAAAAGACAGCACAATTGACAATTGCTCCATTAGCATACCACTAAAGTAAAACATTTGTTCCCCTAACTGAACAGTGTGAACTTTGTATTATGTGGAGATTGTCACTATATGGCGCATCATGTGATATTAAGGAAACTAGACTGTCTGTCTTTGACAAAGACTTACATATAGGGCTGACATGTATCAGAATTCATGATTACATTCTGACAAAGCAATAATGATATCAGGCCTGAGAATCAGATTTGTAGTCGCAAAGAACTTACTTTAATCCGCTACCCCAAAATACCAGATACAATATTATATTGGTATACAGAAGAAGATACAAGTTTGCTTAAAGCTGCTGTAGGTAGGATTTGAGAGTTGTAACAAGAGCTATCTTAAAAAAGGACTTTGTAAATAAACAACCAAAAACCCACCCCCTCCTCCTCCTCCTCTGCTCCCCTTCTCTGGCTCTCATTGGGCTGCCGTTGCAAAAGCCCATTTGGTCCCGTCAGGTCATTTCCTGACAAAACGTTGCAAAAAGGTTTACTAAAACAGAAACGGTAGTGTGTTGAACATCCTGATGTGTTAAGCACCGTGGCAAGGACTAGTTTGATCAAATGTGCGCACTTCCTTTTGAAAGCAAGACTATGCAAACTGTTGACTTTTTTTCGTCATAAAATCGTAAATCACGCAGTGTAACGCATTAATGATATTCTCTTCATGATATTTCGTACAATTCTAAACGAGTGGTGCTTGTGATTTAGGTACAGGTGCTTTTATTGTCACATACACATGTTGCAAAATTCATCCTCTGCATTTAACCCATCCCTCAACAGGAAGTGGGATCAGCACTAGGCTACATGCAAGCTCATAGCCTACATACAAAAATAACAACAGGGTACTAGGTGCCAGCCGGCAGCACATGAGCACCACATCCAACAAACTGACTGAACCATTTTTCATAAAGGCAGGGAATGGGATACCCACACTGCTGTCAGATCATCATCGTCTTCCAGTTACCGTTAGCCGTGACTCTCAGATCATTATAGACTACAGCTAACGTCAGGAAGGACAGTACAGTAGCCTATAATATGTTTGCAACGGCCTGCATTTGTTCGCTCCATTAGTAAATGCCAGTCCAGGATTTACTCTTGTCGGGTCCTTTCATCTATTACTTCCGCGTCATCATATTCAGTCTATTTGCCTCTGCTATGGTGCCTGTTGTGTGAGAATTATAGCAAGCAAGATTCTTCTAGCGCTGAAGACTCTTGGTAGTGTGCCCATGTTGCTATAAAAGCATTACACAGTTCTTGCAACAGGTGTCCAGCCAGGACACCAAAGTTTAATGCAGTATCTGGCTTCTCGGGCGAAGAGACGCAATGGCAGAGATGCTATTCTCTCTATTACAAGTCAAATAAAATCATCAACATTTTTTTAAATTGTTATTTACTGTAAAGGTAAAATGTTACATAGTGTTGTTTTAATACAACAGTTGTATATAGGCTGTATGTCCCTGATGATTGGGTAACACATCTGACTGACGCACCCAAATGAGAGAAAACTTACATCAAAGCCTGTTGCACAGAGTTTGTAGGAAACATGTCATAAAACCAGGAAACCTTAGCAAAACTGTGCACAGCGTTTAGATGCATCCAATTGATTGACAGGCAATGTTCAGGACCAATCAGAAAAAATTAATATAAAAACAGAGACCATGATTGTGAGCATGAAAGCAGGGTTTTTAAAATATACAGAAGTAAGCCTGAAGTCAAACTAAAGAGGATAACTATTGCTCTGCTCAAACATTAAATTAGACATTAAACTATTAGCCATACAGTTCAGGTGTTAAAACAACAGGTGATAAGTATCAGTACACCAGGATTAGGATTAGTAAAAGAACTCCAAAAATGTTTACATTATGGAACCACTAGGATACAGGACAGGAGTGCTACCATTATATAAAATGCTAGTGTTTTTAAACACATGCTTATAAACTATATTAAATAAATCAGCTTTACTTAGAGAAATCAATTTACTCCCTAGAAGTTAGGTGTGTCACTCTAAATTACTTGAAAGGGGGACTCTTTGTCTGTGTTGGGCCATGTCCTATTTTGTAAATTGTCACGTTGTTTAGTGGAACCATTTATAGTATGCCTACTGGTGTTTGAATAAAATACAGAACGTTTTATGTGAGAATTAATGTATCTAGAAATACATAAGGTAATGTGTGAAAATGTCGCCCCACACTTGCCATAGACAGAAGAAAAAAAAAAAACTTCTGGATTCTGGATTACAACAATTGCTCCGTTGGCACACCACTAAAGTAAAACATTTGTTCCCCTAACTGAACAGTGTGAACTTTGTATTATGTGGAGATTGTCACTATATGGCCCATCATGTGATATTAGGGAGACTAGACCATCTGTCTTTGACAAAGACTTACATATAGGGCTGACATGTATCAGAATTCATGACTACATTCTGACAAAGCCATAATGATATCAGGCTTGAGAATCAGATTTGTAGTCGCAAAGAACTTACTTTAATCCGCTACCCCAAAAGACCAGATACAATATTACATTGGTATACAGAAGAAGATCCAAGTTTGCTTAAAGCTGCTGTAGGTAGGATATGAGAGTTGTAACAAGAGCCATCTTAAAAAAGGACTTTGTAAATAAACAACCTAGTATCTAGAAATACATATGGTAATGTGTGAAAATGTCGCCCCACACTTGCCATACACAGAAGAAAAAAAAACTTCTGGATTCTGGATTAGTATGTGCAATAGCTGATTTGAAAAATTGTGTCATCAGGTTTCTCACTTCTTCAAGAGCGACATGTGAAAACGTCAGGTTTCAGTTACTGCTTTGACTACCGTACAGTACCGGTACGGTACATTGTTTCGATACGGTACAGTAAACTTACAAGTACAGTAGCCATCCGGCTACAATTACAGTAGTTACCGTAGCAGGTCGCCGGGGGATGTTTGTTACAAGACAGCAGATGATTTGACCCGACAACGACGCTACGATATGTAATTATATTACTTCGCTTCCACGCGAATTTAGTTAATTACGCTAATTACTTGAGTACCGTAGTTAGTTATGCTAACCACACCCTGTCCCATTCGCTTAAGTTATTAGTTAGCAGCCGTCATACAGGAAGAACCACCCGTCCTCATTTGAACTGATTTTCTCTTACCTCAGGAGTTACATAAGAAACAAATGACGGTTTGGAAGACTTGCCACTTCCACTTCCCAAGCTTAACATTTTAGGGATCTCCAACGGCTAGCTGAAAGGCTAGCTCGCCGCGCTCCAATACGGGGGAACCAACACGGGACAGTACCGTACTGTAAAGTAAAGGCTGTTTTGACATCTGACTAAAGTGAATGGACGCCCCGCCCTCGCTAGCTGTCCCACGTGTCCATTGGCCAATTGTATCTGGGCCTCATGCATTGATACATTATTCGATTCACTCATTAGCTATCTGTAGGCTATATTCTTTCAGACCATATAGTACAAATATACATGCATGCAATTGTAGGTTTTGAATCCGTTATGCGCTTCAGTTTCACGAAGAAAAATGCAGTACGGTATCACAATTGTAACCTAAATGCATTTAGGCAAAAACATCCCTAAAAGCTGTATCAAAGCAAAAACATACCCCCGCATGTCAATGTCGTCTGTTTGACCAGACCTCATTTTATCTTGATAGCGTTTCATACTGTTGACACATTTCTACCCTGTAGAATGCGGTCAGTGTAAAGTCAATTCACAGCTCTTCGAAAATTGTCAAAATAGTAATGCATGGCAGCAGACTGTAAAGCAGCAGAGGGAAACAAGAAAACCTTATGTCCAAACAAACTTCATTGAGGAAATGTATTTATTCCACTCTTAAAATCAGCGCACACAACCTGACAATCAGTAAATAAGGGACCTACATTAAACTGCAACCACAACATCAAAAAGGTATTATCTTCCATCTTATTTTTAATATTTTTCCACGTTTTTCCAAATAAAAAAAAAAAACTCAGAATAAACTCAAATAGCAATAAACCAAGTTAAACATATCAGTAAAATAAATGTTAAAAAGCAAAATATCTGAAAACAGCAATGCTTTCTATAAAGCAACTTTTTTTTTTTACCATTAGTTATATAGAATATAGGAATAGTTTAGTTACCATATTAGAGCTGCAATTTGGCATAGATAACATTTAGTAAATTAGTTCAGAAATATACTCTAATGCCACATTCACCAGCAAACTTACATTTAACCCTAGGAATTAAGACAGGACCAAGCCACAGTAGACACTATTTGCATTATGCAGCTGAAATTATCAGAAATGGAATTTTAGAAGAAGCAAAGGTGCAGACATAAACACCATTTCATTATAGCTACAAAATCGTGACCCTCCCAACCATGTTGTACACAAAAGGATTTGACATCTTTCCTTCATAAACCAGATGTAATAAGCAATAGATGAAACCATTTGAAATGTTGCACATCACTCCTTGAAACCTAAAAGAGACAAACCTTTCTGGAGGAGACATTGCAAAGATTGGGAAGCAAAGCTCTGCGCTTATTTTGTACTTTAAAAGCATGTTGGGTAAAAATTGTCTAGGAAATGGTTTAGGTCTGAATTTTAAGTCTACTCCCTCCACAACTAAAACATGACAAAAGAAGAAATTTTGGTTTGTTTAGTAGTGAATCTGCAACAACCCAGAACGCTTTATACTACCAAGCTTAATAGAACAACAGAACTACAGCCACTTCAGGGGGCAGAGCAAGCCCAGCTGTTCATTGCAGTCAGGCAACACAGATGTAGGCTACACATGTATATGGACTACTTTAATAATAGAAGGATGAAATGGGACATTGTAGCAACTTAGAAGCCATCATAATCCTTCTTGTCCTTTTTGCCTTCACCCTCAAAGCTGTCTGCGCCATCACTGTTCTCACGGCGACGCTTTCGGTTGTTGCGAATGTTGAACCGTGGGTTCATCTGGGGTAGGGGATCCATGCCCAGAACCTTGTGAATCTGCCGGAATGCTAGCAGCCGCAGAGCAAACTGAATAGACAAATAAAAGTCACAATTATTAATGTCAGCTTATTACACGTTTTATTTAAGTTAACTTTAAAACATGAACATCTTAGACAGCAGTTTATTTTCTAAATGCCATGTCATAATGAAAATGGAAAGTTATACACCTGAGAAATTGGACATTTGAGGTAGAGAAAATTCACAGTAAATCTGGCACGTTAATATTTAGGGAGGGACAAGGGTTAAATCACTTGTAGTTGTAAAACGTGAACACAAACCACATAGTTCTTTGTGGACATGAAAGTAGTAATTATGTAGATCTTGTGATTGCAAAGGGGATTTCCATCACAAATTTGAGTCAGTCGACTTTCAAGCTATATTAAGTGACCATAACGTGAAATTCAGCTTCTGTAGCTCATCTAATGTTCATGGGAGTACCTGAGCACTTGAAGTAATGTCCTCTCTCTGCTGTTCTCCCATAGCAGACAGTGTGTCAGTGGGATTCTTTTCACAGGGATCAACCAAGCCTGGCCCACCTGCACCAAGACATGTCAATAAATAATAGGGTTGGATTGGAAACAATTTTCAAAAACCAGGCAGATGTGTTGTCTGCCATAGGTCACTTTTATTTACTCTATCAGAAATTACTAGCCTGGTGTAACCAGACCTCTGGACATGCTCCATTGGGAAGTGTTCCCAGTCGATGCCTCCTACTGGGCGTAGACCTCTGATTAAAAGCTGTCCAATAGTTTCAAAATGAACCAATCGACGTTGCTACAACTATTTGTACCAAGATTTAGAAACACGTTTGACTTGAACGCCATTGCACATAGCCACCCTGATTGGTCCGCCAGCAGGTTGGCTATGCAAACATTAAAGCACAGCAGGTTTTCCAGACTAATCTCAGCTAAGAGCAATAGTCAGGTGGAGCCAGGTTAACAAGTTAAAGGCAGGGTCAGTCATTCTTGCAAACTCAAATCAAACCAGTATCGCTTCGGTCCTCCACGGTGCCGCCTCACACATAGAAATGCATTGTGAAGCAAAGCGTAGTACTACAGCTTTGTAGATTTGAGTGGTGTTCGCCACTTTGTTACTGTTTACGGAGCCAGGGCCGTGTAGAAGTACCAGGTTATTATTTCAACAGGCACAGTGAACAGTAAGATAGCGAAATGTGAGGCGATATTTGTTGAATTTGACAAAAAGTTTATTAGCTTACATTTAGCTTGCAATAGCTGACTTTAACCTTTAAAGGAAGGTGCAGAAACTCTGCAAATATTTCAATTTACAAAATATTAAAAACTGTGCACAAAAAATAGTGGTTTTGGTCTCGTTTCAGAACAGTTACACCACTACTGAATAGAGAGACAGATTACAAAGTGTCAGGTTTGGTGTGCACGGCCACCGAGATAGCAGGACACCCCTGGATGAACCGCACACACCTGTCATAATTTCGTAATTTCATATGCTGCCCCCGCGACCCGACTACGTTTAAGCAGATAAAGATGGATGGAAGTAGATACTTTTGCACTTTATACAAATGTTGGCGTTAACAGGGTGTGACTAGACATTACCAAATGTAAATACACACAGTAACCATGCAAGGTTTTATTACATACGCAAGGTTTTATAAATCTGATATTGTTTGGAGTATGCACTTTCCTATTTTCTGCATGTCACATCTGTGACTGAGTTTTACAACTCAGGCCCCACATTATTCAGTTGAAGAAGTCTAATGCTGTAATTCAAGCCTACCAGGTTCCCTGCCAGTAATTGAGAGCTTATCCTGACTTACCAGAGAGCAAAATCCCAGAGGAAATGCATTCAAAGATCCGTCTCAGTGCATCGCCTGGGCTGAGAGGAGCAGAAGCGCTGCTAATGGCTTTCTCAACCAACAGCTCCATGGCCTAAAGAGACAGACACTGATTAAATAAAGTTTAGTCACATAATCCTAATGAAACAAAAACACGTCTCACTTCCTGATTGCAATATAGCATGTACAGTTTGCTACGTATTATTAATAAAACTGATTTGTCAAACATTTATAAAAACACCCAACAGGTAGCCAAACGTAGCAACCAAAAACAAATGTTTGACATCTTAGTATGTGATTAGTGCTGGACGATATGGTCAAAATTGATATCACGATATGCTTAATAATTTCAGTCGATACGGTATAATTCCGATATCGATATAAACATTAAAAGCCTCAGAATATTTGCACCCACAACGGAGTACTTCTGAAAAAAGCATTTGCCAAGTCTATAAACCCTCCTATGAAACTATAAGATGGTCACAGTGGACTCGTTTAAACAATTCAGAATTAATCATTGCTGTGTTCTCTGCACTTACTGATGGCAGAAATTAGAACTTTGGTTTGATGTTCGGACTTATTTAACCAAAATGACAACCTGATGTGAACGTAGGCCTACTGTTGGGTAATTAAAAGTTAGCAAACCAAAGAAAGTGCAATATTATTAAGGCAATATTATTGCAATATTATTTGGCATGTGGCTCGGAGGTGATACACGCAGGTAGACCTCATCATTCTATTAAGTGTTACAGCTGAAATATAATAGAACTACATTATGTAGCTTTACTAGTTGCCTATAGCTAAGGCAGGCTATATTCCTTGCAGTTAGTCATGCAGTGATTTAAGTGAACCGAGAGAATCGAGTGTTCAATACGAAGTTTTACTGAAACCATGTTAGATAGAAATAAGTAGCCACCAGTCAGTTTGTTTTGGTGTCAATTATTCTGCCGTGGCGCAGCACCACACCTAAATGAACGCAGAGGATTCACATTCAATGACGTTGCTCTCATGATAGCATGTGCCCGAATATATCTTTGTATTTGTTCCGTCTGCAATTTGCAGATTGGGCATGACAAGGTTTGATTGTCCTGACTGTGCACCCAAAACATCCCTATTTTGAGTGTGAGGAAAGAAAACACCCGGTGTAGCTAAGCCTTTAAGTTTATAAAACCGCGCAGTTTTAAATCCAGGTTAATCGCTGCATCCCTACTGTGTGGGTGTTCCTGCTTGCCTGCGCTGGCTCAACGCCATGTTTCCCCAAACAAAGTCCAAAGTGCGTAATTTGCTCATTCCCTGCGATGACGTCACGCAAGAAAATGTAAATGCTTTCCTGGGCTTTATGAAACTTTTAAGGTTGGGATCCATGATTTACCGCTACCTACTGTCCAGAGCAATGCTAACGTCTACATGGTCTAGATTAGAATGTACAAACACAGTCAGTCAGCAAGCAAGCTACATTTGCTCATGTTAGCCGGTTTTTTAATAACAAAAAAAAAAAAAAAAAAAGGGGGAGGCTGCTTTAAATGGGTCACATCAGTTACTCACCCAGTCTGGGAAAGCTGACCAAGTGGGAACTCTCTGACACAGGTCCCGCAGGATACGAATGATGATGACACAGGACTGAAGGCCATTGGCTCTAGCCTTTTGGTGCAGTAAAGTTGAGTTTAGTGAGAAACAAGAAGACACAAGAGACAGGGACCAAACAACTACATTCTGTCAGAGGGCCAAACACTACTGGGCATAATGGAAGCTTGTGATTTGTTCGAGTTGTCTAAAAGACACAAATTGTTGGAAATCAGCTGCCATTCTCAGCAGTATTGTACCTCATAGTTAGTAAGGGAGTTCAAAGTTTGCAAGATGTACAAGAACGGGAGACTTTTCTTGTCATCTTCTAAACCCTGACCTCATGTTTACCCAAGTATCTCACAAACAAGTATTTAAAGAGTACAAGTGTCCACCTGAGAGGATAAAATAGGGACTGAAAGAAGGAAATCTGCTATAATTTGCCTGTGCTTTTGCTCAATTAGCAGCATCACAGTAAACTAATCAGATGCTCCTTTTTTTTTCAATCCCTATTCTACAAAAAAAATAAAAAAATAGTACAAGGTACAAACGCTCAACATGAAAGCACTTATTGATGACACTCTTATGCAAATTTACTCTGCAGCCTTATGGAATCACAGGTAACTAAAAATACTCTACTTTCATATAGTCAGAAAAAGGGAATACAAGGATGCCTCTCTTTTTTTAAGACAGAAATGTGAATAAAGCTAAAAAAATAAATAAATAAAAAAGTCAATCATCACTATACAGTAATGGACAATAACCTGGCCATCCATGTTTTAGCCGGCATCCTTGAATATATAAGTCTTTACATAGCAAGAATTGTTTTGAATTCTAACCAATAATTTAGCAATATTAAAAGAAAACTCAAACCAAAATGGTAAACCAAAATTATATAATGCATCTCATAAGGCTACAATAAGAAAGTAAAATGATGTTCCGAACCTGGAACCACTTAGCGTGGCGCAGAGCAGCCAGAGCGTCAAGGCATTTTAGCCTGTCCAAGACGTCCGCTGGGTCTTTCACCATACCCGAGGTTACATCTAAAAATGGATTCGAATTGTCAAACTGGAGATGAGGAACGGGTGTTTGACCAGGTCAGCGAGGCTGGCGAGAACAAACACATTGCCACACATACCAAATGCCTTTTCTCCCCATGAGAGTCCACGATTGATGTTGCATCATAAAACACTGCCTTGAAGAGTAAATGGAGGGATGTATACACTGTATGTGTGTTAGTCAGTTTCATATTTAATATGAGTCTTCATTCAATTGTGTTCTGTATTTTTCTGATCAAAATACAGAACAATTATAGACTGATTAAGTGGAACTGGAGTAATCTATTAATTATATTAGTTTTGACCTTAAGTCACATGATTTGAAGAGGAGATACCATTTTGACCACTCAGTCATTATGCATTTTAACCACACGTAAATATGTCATTCACACTATCCACAACTACAGCACTATCTAATCAGTAATTTAGGATTCCTTAATATGGTCTCATTTTATATTTTGGGACAGAATAAGGTTCCAATGGTTTCTAGATGGATTCTAGCATGAGCATGAACCTGAGAGACAGGGACAGACAAAGTCGTGATGTGTATTAATGGTTTCTCGGCAGAAACCTTTAAAAGGTGGCATGGCAATGGTAGGTCTGGCAAAGTGTTTCAGGTGGTGGGAGAACCTTGGTCAAAAATCCTTCCGGAGCTGGTTGGGCATACCAAGCCTCTGATTGGAGACAGGTCTTTTTTTTATTATTATTTTTTTGCAGTCTTTAAAAAAAACAAAACAAGGCCTTTTGGTTGGACTTGTAAGAATAGCTTTGAATACATGGAGGCAGCGATGCGTGCTGGAAAGAAAAGAAAAACATGACAGCTCCCAGCAAAACAGCAAGGGGTTAGGACATCACTGCATGCAATGCATACCTAGCATTAAATAGGTTGGATCGGATCCCAACAGACACCGTAAACTGATGGCTGTACCCAGGGTCAACTGAAGATTCCTGTGGCATAACCTTCCTCCCTGAAGTTTACCCATACTCCCCTAAGCATGCTTGCAAATGCTGATGCCTTTGGCATTCATTTATAACCCTCCATTGCCTCGGAATTCAGATTTAAATGTTTTAAAGATAATGTTTCTATAGATTATGGTGGGTCCAATGTATAATGATAACATTGTGTTTCACAGCTGATCACTCAGGGGAGCACTTCTAAACAGGGACCTCAGCATGGTGAACTTCTCACCACAATACAAAAAATAAACTAACATTTGTTTCCTGTGGGAACGCATCAACCAGCTTCAACTTTCCCCAATGCCTCAACCTCGCTTTCTGAGTTTATGTTATGTGCCTTGAGCCAAATCATATTTGAGAAAAAGAAAATGTGCACAATTCAAACTTCCGCACAAATCCTAATGATGACAATTTTGAGTAATTCATGCCAAATTTAAAGTTGCGCACAAATATCTCAAGGTAAGATTCTGCCTCTCTCAAAGCACTGCTCAGTGGATTACTTAGTCTTCCATCCTTAATGTGGAGACAATTCAATGAAGAGACATTTCATAGCTAGAACCTCTAACCTGGCAATAGCTAATAGAGGAAAGAGAATCTCCTGGAACACAGGAAACAAACCTGAATCTTACCTGGGAGAAACTATACTCAACACAATGCAAACACTGATCATGCTGTGGTATAAGGGATAGCGTCTGAGACACACTAAAGAGTTACAGAGCCAAAAGCCTAAGAGCAACACTGCTGGCACTTGAAGATGACCGACCCAAGAAGATGTTGAACCAGTTCAACTGGACTCCCGAAATTAGGTATATATATTTTAAAGCCTAGAAAATTAACTGTGACTATGAATCTGAATAAAAAATTCCCTTAGTATCTCTGGGCTTCCATGTCAAGCTAAGCCTTCATAGTGTGCATTTAAAATATGGCATGTTCCATCTAGAGCCTAAATTAAGCCCAGAGGAAGTCTGGCAGGATCTAAAGCCATTAAACAGTCAAAGTCACAACTTGAATACATTTACAGCACCTCCTTGGTCGAGACATTTGTGCATATGAAGGTCAAAGACATACAGAGCAGAGCAAGCTGCCAATTGGCACCTATACTCGTCAACCCTGCAGCTCTGTTGAGTGCCAGCAGGGTACTGCTCTTCAAGACACGAATCAACACATTTAAACTGATTTCATAGGGAACGTAGGAGAGAGAGAGAAAGAAAGGGGAGAGGAAGAGGTGCAAAGGGAAGGCTTGTGGTGGCTTTTCCCAACCTCCTTCCCCGCCATTCTCCTCTCGGATGGTGGGAGATGTCAGCGTGATGGTCACTTGCATCTTGGGCTCGGCGCAGGACGTCAAGACGATGGCTGCCTCCTGCGCAGATCCTTTCACCTCGTACTTCTCTGGGGTGACCGCCTGGGAGAAATGGGACAGCGACACAGCGATGAAACCACTGGGAGTTTCTAGAAACCCATCAAGAGGCGGGTACAAAACTCAGCCATGATCAACAAACCCCGCACCCTTGTAAAGAAATTAAATGTACATCTTGAATTGTCACACGAGCCCTGCTTTGAGAACCAATGACCCCATATAAGGCTTTGAATGCATTCTTGGTGACCATCGTGTGTCAGCCATCTAGAACTACGTTAAAAAGGGTAGTACTGTTAGTTGCTTGGGAAGATGTTCCACAATGCGACTTAGGAGGCTCTTTGTTGGCTTCTCAGAGCAGAGCAGGACCAGGCTGACGTTCTTGTCGCCATGGAGAAGCAGGCCTTTAGCCAGGACCCCGACCCTCATCACGCCTTTCAACGCTCTGGGTGGGGAAGCAAAGTGGGAGAGCAAGGAAAACTTGGTTGCTTTCTGGATCAGAATCCAGGTTGCAAAATCTAAATGGCACGCGCATCATTTTGGTTTGAATTACTTTGGCCTTAACGGTAAGCACCTAGGATTTAAAGATGAAATCCAATCATCAACATTTACTTTGGTAGGTGTGTGTGGTCACTTTTACTTCTTTAGCAATTTGGAGAATTCTATTTTTCAAATGCCTGAGCAACAAACTCATTTAACACAACAGGACTACCCACTTGACAATTATAGATTACAGGTTGGGTGTGATATGAAACCTTGTGAGTTTATAAATGTAGACCCTGTACAGAAGCAAATAAAACATTCCTTTAAAAAAGTCTAAGTACGATGTCTTACCTATCATTAGGGGGGTCCTTCTTATCACCATCCTCCTCGCCCTTGTCTTGCTCTGTGATGATGTCCGACACCAGTTTTAGTGCGCGCTCTGTTAGAGAAACGATCTTCTGGATGGCTTGCAGCTCCTCTTCTGAGGGGTAGATGGCCGCGTGCTTCGTCATGACATAGCGGTCATCTGAGGAGTCAGGTCGCCTCAGAGGCTACAAGGCAGATGCCAAAACATGTTGACTTATTTAGCATCAGGAATGGTTCGGTCCTCACATTCAGTCACAGCTGTATCATGCACCTTACAAAAAAAAATAAACTATCGTTTTATTTCTATTGTCATTTGCGCCTTGAGATGCCTCCCCTCTTTAAGCTAAGGAACAATTCCAATGTCCAATCAATAGCCTATACACCCTCTCTTGAGTCTTACCAGAGGGCCTTGGGGCTGAGGTAGAGGCATGCCAGGGCGTACTCCTAGCAGGCCAGGGGGTCCCAGGGGCCCCTGGGGATACCCTCCATCAGGCATACGTCGGCGGTCATCCCAGTGGTGCTGTTCTTCTTCCATACGTCTCCAGTACATGTCCTCCTCGTAACGCCTGAGAAGAGCAGTCTTACTTCAAACACATGGACAGCTTTCACATGTGAACCGACCAACAATGATGACTGAAGGCGGCCACCGATTGGATATTTTGCTCTCAAAAGGGAAGATTGTCTTGTATTGATGCGAGAATGTGTTACTGTAGAGCTTGGCAACAGGAGCACTTCACAGCAAGAGCTAGAACCTAAACAGTCCTAGTTCAGACCAGTCTCTATTTAAAAAGGCACTGGTGCAGCAGAAAATAGAACACGCACTAGTAAAGTTATGAAATATATTAATATTAAAATGCAGATTTGGGGTAGGGCTGCATGATTAATCGAATACATTATACAGTCTCATTTTTAAATGAGAACTATTCTGCCCCATTTTAGCTGCATCAAAACAAGCGCTCCGGCGTAACACGTGGTGCAGAGCAGCAGAATATAAATACAGAGCGAGCATGAGAGTCAACCGGCATCAAGAGTGAGGGGTTGTAAAAGTAAGCAATCTCCTATTAACGCCATTAATATTTTGTTGCAGTTAACACAGGCTTTATTAAACCGCTATTGCAAGGGGTGTAATTGTAAATTTGAAAATTGTGATTAATTTTATCCAGAATCGTGCAACCCTAATTCTTTTTGGGGAAAGGGCGGGGGGGGGGGGGTAGGCCTGCACGATAATTACTATATGTGCGATGTATAAAATGAACCTCAATAATTTTTTAGACCGCGATAATAGTGTATTTACACGCGTGTTGCTGACATAAGACAGTAAAAGCCATGTTGCGCTGCTCTTGTCTGACTAATCGCAGACAGCGCTGCAGCGCTACATGCAGCGCCACACACACACACACAGAGAGAGAGAGAAGACAGCGACTGCCTGGTGTTAAGTGTTTATCCCGATGACGAGACTAAGTTTAGAAGAATTATGCAAAAATAAGGCATTAGGTTTTATTCAAGGTTTGTTTAATAGCTACTTAGCCAAACAATGAACCTGGTTTAACCAATCACAACAAATGATTAATGTCGCATGACAATAGCGGAAACAATGTGCGTTCAGAATCGTAGAACAGTTTTCCGTTTGCTTTGAGTTCGCAGCAAACATAAGCAAATGGTTTGAGGAGGGAATTATCGGCGAACACACATTTACACTGGAAGAAGGGTGACAGTTTAAATTTAATATTTTTGGAATGTGTACAGAAAACATTCAAAATTCAAAAGTTCAAAGCAAACATGTTCACCACGAACGTTCCACAATTCTGAACACACCTCTATATCATTATGCTTCTGTACCGGTTCAAGTTCCTACCGCTTTACATAAGAAAACATGGAAATGTATCACTGCAAATCTGATGTGATTATAGTAAGTTGTCATTTTACCATTTTCTTAATGTTAACCATTTTGGGTTCGCTTTACAAGGCATACTACTTTAGCCACATACTTAACGATATCCCAAACATATGAAGAAAAAAAAAAGAAGTTTCTGCTCCTTATCAGAACGTAATTCACAACCAGCCTATACCGCGACAGTTGTGTCATGCAGGCTATTAGACAAGTGTGTTGTGATGCTTGCTAAAATGGTGCAATATTTTGTAGCGACAATAGTAGGTTACTATATATTAAAAGGTTCCCTGTTTCAGTTAAACTACTTCTCTCCCTGGTTCCCTGGTCGACTCCTTTACACTGGATCATTTAGTCAGCCAGTCCACCCTTGTCTTTTCTTGTCTGCTTTTAAAATGAACATTAATATTGTTTATCGCGATTGTTTCTGGGACAATATATCGACCAACAAAAAACTGTTATCGTGACAGGCCTAGCTGCAAGATTCTAGATAAAATGAGAATCACAATTTTCTTGCTTAGAATTGAGATCACGATACTTTACCCACCCCCACAAATATAAGTATGTTTATTGCTCTCATTTACATGTATGTGATACACTTCAGTTTAATTTCACCGTGAGAATCAGTCTGGAAAGCCTCGGAATCATTTTGAATGTGTCAAGAGTAGCAACTGAACTTTCCAATCAGCGTCATGTTTATAGCTATACACTACTGTGTGTATACTGTATTTAACTTCTTGCTGCTCTGCGTCATGTGGTGTTACGCCGTCATTTGTTGAGGGAGAAAGTAGGAGCGCTTGTTTGACGCAGCTGATGTCCCAAATGAAAATACAGCAGAATCGTTCTAATGTAGAAATGAGATCACAGAGGTATGAATCAAGATTTTATTTCGATCAATCGTGCAGCCCTAGGTGTGGGGACAGCCTGAAAATCTCGTGAAAGGACGTGCCCAGAAGCATTCATATTTCGTCCATGAGAGAGAGAGCGTGCACAGGCGTACCTCATCTCCATTCTCCAGCGTTCCTCCTCCTCCCTTCTCCTCCAGTACTCCTCCTTCTGCATCTGCTTCCTCATCTTCTCTTCCTGGATCTTACGAGCGCGGATGCTAGGCTTCACTTCCACCAGGAGGTCCGGGTTGACCTTTTTCTACCCATGAGGAAATGGAATGTTCAGCGCCGTGCTCAGTAATAACATGCAAAGAGCTGGCCTTGTTTTAATGAGGCTCAAAGAGCGATAAAAACAAAAGAAATCCAAACGTTTGGGAATACCTTGTACTGAAGGCGATGCCTCCGTCCCTTCAAATGCATCTCTTTAGCATTGGGGTCGTTGAAACTGCATTCACATAGCTTGCAGTGAAATCGTATGACTTTGCCTTCATCGTTACGCACCTGCAACAATTTTGCATAATTACAGTTAAAGCCAGTTTTACAGTAATTATAGCTGATTAAAAGGCAGGTTTAGTTATTCTCTATTGTATCGCTCCGCGGTCCTCCGCGGAGCAGCATCACACAATGATCTGCATTGAGAAGCAAATTGTGGTATTACGGCTTTGTTGATATGAGCAGTGTTCACCACTTTGTTACTTTACTTAAATTTACGGAGCCAGGGCTGTGTAGAGGTATGAGATTATTTTTTCAATACACACAGAATGGTATAATAGCTAAGTGCGAGGAGATATTTGTTGAATTTGACAAAAAGTGTATTAGCTTAAAATAGCTGACTTTACCTTAACCACTTACGAACTAGACATCCCTAGGCCTTTTTCACATTTTTTTCCTTGCAAAAACATTCCCTTTCATTTGTAAGGTTTTATGCAGTTCTGAACAAGTTACAAAGCTTATTTT
>JAODUE010000024.1:4986079-5010023 GCA_027564755.1 Amblyopsis hoosieri
AACACGCACACGCACACGCACGCACTTGCTCACACACACACACACACACACACACACACATGTGTGAGTATGTGTGTGTGTGTGTGATGTTACAACTCTTGTAGCATTTTTAAAGTTGGGGATAGAGCCCCCAAAGGGTTTCACGGGGTTTAAGGGTGTCACCGGATGATCTCAGATTTATACAGTATATACACACACACACACACACACACACACACACACACACACACACACACACTAAATACTAGCTATACAAATATAATTGCTGTCATTATTCTATAAAAAACCCTCACACACACACAGAGCAACACATGAATCAGACACAGTTCTATCCTAAGTTCTAACCTGGTCACCTCTCCTTCTCTGCGAGCGCAGAGGGAACGCCAGAGGAAAGGGAACGCTATAGAGCTCAGATAACGTAATAAGTATGCGGTCCAACCCAACTATTGTAAGCTATCTCTCTCTCCGTGTGTGTGCGTGTGTGTGCTCTCCAGTGCCTTACTCAAATACACCAGCAGGTTTAATGACTCAGGGCTTCACAGTCTTTACCTAGGGATCAAACACTCTTGGAGTGCTTGCTTCCGAGTGTGCAGCTCTTTTTCTTCACCAGTCTTATGCATTATAGGCTCTGTATGAGGTCCTGTATATGTGCAGTCTTTGCTTAAGATAAGAGATAAGATGAACTTGTTTTGCCTTGATAGGGGAATTATATTTTTGAAGCAGGAGGGAGTCACAAGGTAATACAAACAAGAATAATACATAACTTATTAGATAATAGGGCAAATACACACATTAACAAATATAAGTCCCCCATGTTGGTTGAGTGTATTTGTGTGATCTGCGAGTTCCAGTGATGTATTTCCTCTTTGCTTTCTGCTTTGCCTCCTTCTACACCCCCCCCATCTCTAACAGCTGTTTATTGTCTACACCATTTTCCAACAGGGGAGGAAGGACAACCTTTAACGTAAACCCGGAGCCCTTAATGAAGATGGATGCTCGCTATTTCATCCCTCGACGCTGACGATTGCTCTTGTTGATTTTTGCCCCGTCCCCGGGGCCTGTGCACAGTGTGTATTTCAGCACATCTCGGAGACAGCTCTCAAATCATGGCACGCAGAATCGCAAAGCCACTCCAAACTGTTTACACATTGTAGTCATCGCTCTGCTGATGTGACATGTAAAGTTTGTGCTACTAAAGTGTGGCTCTCAGTCAACTCTATAGTCAAGTCTATGCTTATGCAATGGACATCCATTAGAGAGAAGTTCCATTCATTAAGGGTTCTAATCTACCACAATAGCTCCTGTGGAGTTTCAATTCATAGTTGTAATTATAAAGACCAAAAAGGATCTTATTCTGGACAATACCTTCATTGTACAACTCATAATAAATGATCCATTCATGATGAATGCAAACTGTAATTAGTATCTCTAAACAAAAGACAATTTCTATAAGGTTAGAGTTGACATTTTCATCTGAACCCAAGGTGTGATTTAACACAGTGCAAAACAGAATAATGCAAATGCTGTTCAAGTATGCAAATGTCAATGGAAGAATCTGCATAATTATAAAAGGAGCAAAAAAAAGCATCATTAAGAAATGCATGTGCATATTTGTAACTCCCCGAAATGCATATCAATATGGTTAAATGTGTGTTTATGTCAGATTCAATTACCTTTCAAATTGTTTGGAGAGACTTTGTTGATAGCAGGGTGGGGAATGGAAGCACAGGGAAGTGTGATTTACACTGGTCACAAGACGACCTCAGCCAATACAGGAAGTGAAAATGGTTTTGAGGTCAGCAAGCCACGAGGCGCCTTCTAGGTTTACCTTAGAGGATCCATGTGAGTGGCTGTGTGAAGCTTCTGCGTGTGGTGGTTATGGGAGTGGCAAATGGCAGCAACATTCTCACAGTACAGTAACTGCAGTTACCAAAGGCAATATATACTGTGTGTAGCTTTAAAGTTAGCAGATGGTATTTGGCCCTGTGTTAAATAAAAAAATAAAAAAACAGTGACATATGGAGATGTTTTAAAGTATTATTTTGAAAAAGCTGTTCTTTTTTTCTAAATATTTTAAGTCAGGTTTAATATACAGTACTGCATACTGACACATGGTATTACTGCGAAACTATTCAGAAACATTAAAGAAATACTTTCCATTAACTAAATAAAAAACATGACTTCCTCAAAAACATAATTTGAATATTGGCTTAGTGAGCCAAACAATCAAAACGTGTACAGTTATTATATGTGAATGTATCCATTTTGTTTGGCTTTAAGCTCATTATAATCCTACTGCCTTCTGTCTGAGAACATTTTAGGGCAGAGCGGGTGTTGTACACGCACATCGTCAATATTGGCAGCGAACTGTGATGCTTGCCAGATTGTGACCACAGCTGACTTCCTCTGTAACACACGGGCACGCACACATGCTCTCAAACACGCACGCACGCACGCACACGCACACACACACATTTTCTGTCACTCATGAATGCTGATTTTTACACACAACCACAATCTCTCTCTCTCTCTCTCACTCACTCACACACACACTGTGCCATGACTGAAGAAATATGGAAAATATGGAGCACATTTCCGAGGCACTTAGTGTGTCCTCGAGGAGAAATCCATCTGAAATGTTAGTGAACTCATTGATTTTGAAAGGAGAAACTATCATAGTTTGCTGTAGTGTTTACCATGGGAAGATACTGTGTGACCACTCAGGCTTTGAGTCAGTGCACATTGCATGTGGTCCGTCAAGGCTGAAGCAGGGGATTAGACAGTGGTTCAAAGAGCATGTCTGCCAAGTGGGACGCATGGAAAGAATTGTGAAAAAATATGGAATTGGAAACAAATTTAGACGGTGTCAAAAAGGTTTTTAAATAAATCAATGCAATAGATTATTGAAACTTTAAATATATACTGTACCAATAAAAAGATTCTTCAATATGCAAAGTGAAAAACATTGAAAACATATAGTTATATATGTTTCAAGTACTGAAGACCAACCTAGTGTAAAATAACCCATCTGTCCCTGCAGTCTTAGGTTTGGCTGCCATTGCTGACTGCCCTTCACTAATCAAGTATGTCTGCGGATAGCCAGGCGTTTGATGCTGATGCAGGCGTTTACAAGTTCAGCTATGTGTGTGGCCCCCCTACACACACACACACACACACACACACACACACACACACACACACACACACAGCAAGCCAGAGCCCATACTGAGCCTCCAGCCACCAAGGCACCTTCCCATAGAGACTGCACAGCACATGTTGTTAGCTACATGACTGTTAGCTCAATCATAGAGCTGTTGGAATTTCCTTCAGTACGCCAACTTTCCATGGATGTGTGATCAGAACGTGAGCATTGCATTGGCAAGTTGTCCTGGTTGTGTTTTACTTGGGCCTACTTGCTTATGAGTGCTAGTCTGCCGTGTGTTAGTTATATAACTAATACATTGCAAATTTAGAGTTTTCACACACTGGTATTATAAGTAGGGTTTTATCTGCACATATCCCTCTTTTAGTCTCATCTTTGAAGATATGCTGTTAAAACATTATATTGAATATTAAGTTGAAGAATGATATTGGATGAGTTCTGGTGACTTATCTTGATTCCAGGGTTTTTAAACCCAAGAATAACATGGATAGGGAACCTTCTCAACTGGTCACTGGTCTTGTCTGAAATACAACCCAGACATTGTATGTTTGAATCGAGACTGCAAATTGGCACTGGCACTTCCTCGGTCTAAATCCATCAGGGAGTTTAGGGGTTATCTGAGACACAAAAGACTTTCAGATCGGGGGCAAGAAACATGTGGGTAGCTCCAGCCTTTTCATCTTTATAGCTGCTTTCTATACTACGCATAGGGGATCTGTTATATTGTAGCAGAAAGGATACACATTCATATGCAGGAATGATAACAACAGGACCATTTGGACTTCAAAGTGATGGTGTTTATCATTTCTTTAATCGACACAAGGAAATTATGCTTTCTTTTCTTTTGGCTTTGAAGCAGGTTAAAATGACAATGTTGTGTTTGGTGTTTGCTTTACATGATGTTTATGGGAAGAATTCTGTCCTCATGTGAGCATGGTACTGGCTGAAATGGACCCAAGAATGCAAATATGTTTACAATTGTAGACCCAGCGCAGTGATAGAATTACAATAGTTTAACGACGATCTAAACACGGCCATTGTTCCATGTCACCAAGCATTTCATGTCTCACTTCCTCACGATTCCTGCTTTCATCCGAGAGGATGGGGGGGCCGAGTCTATAAAGGGGAGTCGGTAGAAACAAGCGTGCACACAAAAGGCCCGTTGCACCTGTTCTGGGTTCTCTGAGCAGCTACAGGGGCCAGTGGACAAGCTGTCAGCCCGGCTCCTCTGGGACTGTGAAGGATTGGGTGCGAGGGCCACGGTTCTCCAAGTGTGACCGGAGGGAGATGGAGGGCTGACTGAGAGGCGGTCACCGGTGCGTCGGGCTCCTGTCCGTCCTTCATGTAAAAGCGGAGATATGGAAGCATGGCTGCCTCGCTCCACAGTTCAGCCTGCCAGGCTCTGCCTAGCCCTTCATATCCCCCGGTGACAGTTGTCATGGCCCGGTGCCAACCTGCCGTCCCCCTACCTCCACACCTGTGACTGACCACGCTCAGCAGAGGCCTGTGGTTTCAATAAAACATGGAGGATGCTTGAGCAAAGACAGGCTGTGTGTGAGTGCTGACGTGACTTGCTGAGTGAGTTCCTGCCTACTGTGTTTGTTTTTCCCACCGACCTTCACTTTACTCCTTATTGCGTATATTGGAATCACAATAGTTTAACTATTATGCATGTTGCCTTATTGCCTTCCAGTCTTTACGGTCATACTGTAGCTGGATTATGTCGTAATTTCATCATTCTAATGTTTTTTGAGAGGACGTTATGAGCTCATAGGTAATGCTCTACCTTGCTGTCTCCATGGATCTCAATATCCCATGAAATTCTCTAATGAATATAGAATTGATTTTCTTTCTGATGTAATTTGTTCCTCTGTAAGGCTGCACAATCCTACAAATTAAACGGATCAGTTCACATCAGACGACATCACAATATCTGCTTGTCGTATTGAGCATAGAAGCCCAGACCTTAGGCTATGACACACAGTAGTCACTGAAGCATGCCAGCAATGTTTCCTATCTTATTCTCTTCACATCTTAAACAGCACCCTGCACACCCCAGCTGTGTATATTTGTCTCTTCCTGAGAGGACAAACTCACAACTGTAAATAGAAGCCCTGAGAAAAGTCCTGGAATATACATGAAGATGGAAACGGTATTCCTAAGGATGTAACATTGACAATGTGTGCGGACTACATTTTTAAGGCTATTCATCCCAAAGACTGGCATTGTGCATGGTGAATTATGCACCTCATGCTGGTATAAGCCTCTGTAGAATGCATGTGAGCTATCAGACAGCATCCGTTCCACAGGAATATCAATCAAGGTCGTTATAATATGATGACAAGCCCAGCTAGAGAAACACAGTGAGGATGATTCAAGGGCTGAGTGATTTTACGGCCTAGTGGACAGTTGGAATGGTGTTCTGCTATGGAGTTATAGTTATGTACTGTATAAGTTTGACTTCTCAGAGAGTGTCAGTACACTTCATAACTTCACATTCCATTGGAATAAATATGGAATAACATTGTCCCAGAAATAAAGACACAAATAATTACAATAGCAACATTTTTACTAATACAGATTTTGTGATACCGATATGACTGCATTTCATGCAGCATATTTAATGCTTTATCTTCAGCTCTGGATTCTTGATTCTATAAGATTGTCACAATGCGATGATGGGCGAGTGCAGAACAGATGAAACACACACAATACAGCGCATAACAGTTGCGTACAGAAACATAAACGAAAGAGCTACAGCAAAACAACAACCGACAAAGAGCAAAGGAAGTTCCAACCTTATATAGCCCCACATACACACAGCTGACAACAATGAAAACACTGCACGTGTGGATGTGGGGCGCTGGGGAAAAATCACACCTTTGAGACCAACTGGGAATGGTGATGAGCCATCTATGGGCGCAGTCACGGTCGTTACAAATATAAATAATATTGAGGTGTGATATATCTTATAAATCTACCGTCTCTATACCGCTGCCAGAAGAAACAAACAGTATGTCATTACAATAATGCAGACCTTAGCAAAACAATAGACATGAGGAGGCTGTTCTGTGCGGGTGTGAAGGAGATGGAGTGCACTCCGATGTATCTGTTTAGCATGCTCTTTCACAGGCCTCTCTTGACAGGCACCAGAGAATGTTTACTCCAGCGGTGATGTTCAAACAGTGCCCTTTTGACAATTCCCCACATTAGCATCGACAAGGGTTGCTCTTTTGACAAACTCACATTATTTCTCTAGACAGATAGACACAGCACGTCACATTCATACTATATGTGCACACATGAGAAAACACTTTTTCGCACTCACTTTCTTCTAGAACCTTACTTTTTGCCTTTGTTATGCTACCAGTCCTGTACACCCCCACTAATTCTCCAGACACATCAAGCACCACAGCGAGTGGCAGGAGAGGAGAGAGAGCATGAGAGAGAGATAGGGAAAATGAACAGCAATTACCAACAGAAAGGGGGAAAAAACTGTGACATAAACAAAAACTGTCAACTCAGCACGAAAAAAGCTTTCACGGAAATATTTTACAAATCGTTTGGATGTGGGCAAACAGGATTTCTCTGTGTCAACACCACATGGAAAATTACAGTGTCCGGCAAACCAGACAGGAAATGAGAAAAGACAAGAGAATAAACAAAGATTAGCATGTTTTGCTTTACGGTACTGCAGAGAGGTAGAACATCATCCTGCACACCACACTGTAGGTCCTGCAGATTACAATAATCCTTTCTCTATTCGTGGAGTCCTACGTGTTAGTGAAGACAACATTGTATTCTTTTAAAAATATTCTGTGTTTTTAGTATTACTTAACATATACGTATCTTAACTATAAAATGTTTGGGAGTCATTGGGGGGAATTCAAAAATTGTAAATGTTATTATTTATATGTTGTTATTATGCTGTTTTTTGTGGGGTATTGCTTCCAATGAATGGTGCATGTGTTAAAACTATTGGAAATCACTGTGTATGTAATGGTGTGCTTTTGTTTTCTTATTAGATTTTTTACTATACAAAGCAAAGTATTCTTGTGAAACCCTCAATGGCAATGAGAAGAGACATTTTGCAGAGCAGCCATTGCTTCAAATAAAATGTTCAACGCTTAAACAGTTGTGTGTTTTATGGTGTTCCTGGGGAAATTACTTCCAACCTGCATGATGCTCCTTTTAGAGAGACAGGTCTATTGGAGTCTGCTCTGGAACCTGAATATTGCAGCACTCAGATCGTTATTGTTCATGAGAATGGAAACCCAATCCAGTATATTCAGCACAGTCTGCTCTTGGTATTCAGTACAGTCTGCTATAAGTTTCTATAATTCAGAACTTGTCAGAGTGTGCGTATTCCCTTGCTATCCCAAAGCGACACCTGCTCGACTAGACACACTCTGAAGTAACAAATGCTAATATCCCACTGACCAACTTCCAAATGTTTGCACGGATGAGTGCATACACACATGCGATATATGACCCCAGGTATATGAGGAAAGCCTGGAAGTCTCCTAACACTCTTGGCAGGTGTGACACAAGTGCTGTCCATCAGCCTGTTTGCCAGAAAAACGTCCAGGTGGAGTTTGAAAACGTGACCCGGGTGGCTTTCTGTTTGCTCGATACCGATCACAGAGTGGCTCTGGGCTGAATCCTGGTGGGAGAGCTGCAGGGACCTCCAGACGGAGATTCAACAGGTCTAAGTACGTCTGAGCTGGATTCCACGCTTTGGTCGGAGCAAGGGACGCAGCTTCATCAGAAGGAAAAGCAGCTGGATAGCTAGACACTCTGGGAACTCACAGCCAGTGTCTGGGTGGATCATTATGACAGACAAACAAAAAAGAAAAAGAACCAGCGATCTGGCCAAACGCGTTTGTAGGCGTTATGGAAGCCCTCTTAGGTTTCAGCTGTCTGCCAGCAGCCCCCATACTGTATGCCTCACCCTGAGGAGAGAACGTGATGGAGCAAACACAATGTGAAAGGCCCTCACACACACACACACACACACACACACACATAGCACACCACACCACACATAGGGGGTTAAGCCTGTTTCAAACACACAGGGTTTAACCTCAACATCACCATGACCACTACCACCCAAACTGATAAACAATCACGTCAGGCCTATGCACACACACACACACACACACACACACCTACACACACACACACATACTAAGATCACGTTGCATAGACAGACTAAACCACACATACATGCTCTTATTCTGTACACACATGCACACGCGCACACACACACACACATAATAAAATAACGTTGCACAGACAGACTATAAACCACATATATATGATCCTATTCTGTACACACACACACACATACAACACGCACCAGTACACACAACCTACACCTCTTGGTGCCGGTCCTAGAGTATGTGTATGTGTGCCCTACAGGCAGGCAGCTGTGTTGGTGGTCAGGTTGTTGGTGCTGACAGCTGAAGGCCTGTTGGTCCATAAAAGTCTGCCTTTAGGTCTTAGCATTATGGGAACACCAATAGCATGCATGCATGCATGCATGCACAAACACATGCACACACCAGAGCAGCTAGCTTGCAGTCATACACAGACATCCACCCCTACTGCTTTTTATATCGTCGTAAAACGCCCACACACAAGCACATACACGCATGCACACGCATACACACACACCCACACAGGTCATCTGGCCTTTCTCATGGCCAAACCTGCCAGTTTTAGCTTGCCCCCAATACCTCCCTAATTCCATACACCCATAACTTCTTCTACTGCCTATTAAACATATAAAGAGATGCCTTGTTGGGTTGTTGTGAAGGGGGACCTATAACTCTTGGCGTTCCATTACAGTTTACTTGGCAAACGACAGACATCTCTTGTATCCCAGAAATGTGAGAAATGGGGAAAAAGATCAAGAGTTCTCGTCTTGTAAAGTATATGGTTGGGTTTCACAACGAAACGTGCCCAGCTAAATCAAACACGTTGAGAGGCCACGGAACAGTGAATGAAAAATATCCTTGATTTTGCTGACCTCGCATAATTTACATCAAATGTGTTGTGGCAATGGCAATGTTGCACAATGTGATTTTGTGCCATTCGGCTGTGCAAGGACTTGATTATTTTAGTCCCTGTCACTTAAAGGTAATTTTTTAATGTGCCCAATCTCAAGTGCTAATTTCTCTAGCAAAGGATCGAGTCAACCACAAAAAAATCTAATAAAAATAATAATAATAAAATTAATAATTTGTAAAGCTTTCTCTGCATAAGGTATATGCCAAATTAAATACTTATAATAAGTCATGATAATCAATATAACACACTTTCTGGAGTAATAGCACAAATAATTTTTGTCACAATAGGTGTCATATTATTGTGAACATCTCATTAGAATGAAATTCTGGAATGGTTTAATCATTTTGTCAAATATTTCACACAATGTCGAAGTCAGACCACACCAAACCTTGGAAATGAAGATGCTGTCTAAGATTATTGATAGAAATCTTTATTTAAACATGATGTATAGGCAAACTGCCTAGTCAAACATTTTCACATCAGCAGATTCTTAAGATACTGTGAGAGGCAAAAATAAAACGTTGCCTCCGCTTCCGAAATCTGTGTCCATGAGCAACCTGGAAGGACATAAGAGAATATGCATAAACATCAACTTTTGAATAAAAGAGACATTTTAAATGTGTAAAGATATTTTTTACTCAAGACAGCAGAAATGGTGCGCTAAATAGTTTCCCTGGGATTCATAAAGCCTTGGCCAGAAACATGATTTTGTTCAAAGCCTCCTCCACTTATTCTCTTCAAAAATATAATATAAAATACTTAAATATGCTATCAATTTGTTGTGGGTACGTTCCAATATGCTTTTGGCAAGGGGTTTGTGGGAGGCAGATTGACAAGTATGAACAGAGAGAGAGAAAAAAATACGGAAAAGAAGCAGAGGTATTTTGGTCTTGGACGGCCGAGCATGAGTTAGGAAGCAGCTACAAGAAGCCATCTCACCCTGATGTAATGAACTGGGCCTTTTTTTCGCTTGAGGATCTTTTGTTGCCAATTTGGTGATACCTTTGGGATGCAGTTTTTTTCCCTCTTCTATTTTCCTATCTTCATCTTGAAGTGAAATCACCTGGGATGCAATTAATTAATTAGAATCAGTGCATAAAGTCTGAGATTGATAGGTGGAGGGGCTGGTTGGTGGGCATGCATGTTTTTTTGGGGAGTTGTGGTCGATGTGTTCCGGGTGATTGGGATTAATAACAGGGCAATTTGAAATGGGAATCAGTGTGCTTAATGGACAAAAAGGAGGGGATATGAGGGGGAATATGGCTGGGGTGGAGGGGGTGTAGCAGGTCATAGAGGGACCCCCCATACCCGCGGCCATCAGAACAAAAAAGGCTTTGTGAGGGAACCGTTGTGGGGGTGTATTACAGTGCACACTTTATTCTGGCTGCAGTACAGATGCCAACTGTTGCAGGCTACGGTAATCATTCAAGATGAGCTGGGGTAAATGTCTTCAATTCAGATGAGTAAAAATGCTATGTCTAGCCCTCATATGGTCCACTGCACGGGGAATCCACAATTTCCATTGTGGAAATTTGGATGTATGTGATTTTGACTGTGAATAGCCATCCCAGACCGTTGGATCACTCGGCTTGTACATAAACGTTCCCTTCAAAACCTAGGCCTACCAAACCAACTGAGCAACTTTATAACAGCACTGCTCTAAAGTAACCTGCTTGACAGTTTGACATTCACTTTTACCACAGAAGAGGACCTCGTGCACAGTGAAGGCGGTCAGGAAGTAAGGATAGCTAGACAAACCATGTGCTCTGTTTAACAACCTCCCAGTCATTATGCTCCGAAATCCTGCAATTACAACTCTTAGCTGTGCAATCAGAGCTGTGGTCTTTGGCTTGATGGTACAGTGATGTAATAGGCTCAAGTCAAGATCAGGTTTCAAGGATGGCACTGATGTGCATAGAGGGGGAGAATCAACGTAACATAAGAGGGAATCATTAATTGACGTCTGTGATGTTCTTGTTTTCAGGCAGCACACTGTAAGTATTGTACAGTACATAATTAATCTACAAATAAAGCTGTGCTATTACTGCCCTTGTCTCCACTGGTGTGTGTAGATAGCCATGTGTGTCCTGTCTGCCAGGTGTTCAGGCAGGATATTACACATTATTAATACTGCTAGAAAAAAGAAGAAAAGAAAACAGAGGGAAGAAAAAAAAATGCACACACATGATTTACCGCTCCTCTGTGATAGCACTGACACACGGACACATTGACAATGTACAGTTACACTGAATAGAAAATGAAATAGCAAATGAAAAGAAACGTAGTGTGCTGATGACTTCCTTCCACCTGAATCTCAACCAGGAAGTCTGCTGCAACAGCCAACTGACCTAGAACCACTAATACTGGATCATACATAAGCCTGTAAGCGTTGCCAAGGTATAGCTTTACCCAATTAAAATGAGTGACAGGATGGATGGACCACTCTACCTCTGTCCAAAGTACACACAGATTCTGATTTAGATAACTGAGCATTAGCACATGCATTAGCTAGCCAGACGTATACTCAGTACAGCAGTCAGGGTCATAGTGCTGATTAAAGCACGTTTGAGATGGAAGCGGGTTCTACAGGGTTTGTCATATGTTTACACTGCAATTAATTTGGTGGGGTTACGTTGTACGTGTTGATGATACATTGCTGTAGGTGCGCTGGAACATCAACCGACGGCCATTACTTCAGAGCTTATATCTCCCTGCGGTGCTCTGCGCGTAACTCCTCTGATTCACATGTGGCAAATTAATACAAATAGCTTTTATTGTACTCAGAGGGCGTGAAAAATGTGGTCACTGATTTTTAGGTTCTTCGGGCTGCAGTGTCTCTCAGCCTTGCAATAAATCCTATCCAAAAATCCAAACACAATACATCACGGATTTGGACCTCTGCCGCTCCTCATCCTCCCAGCGTATTAAACAGTAGCTGAAAGTGTTGCTGAGAGTGTTGCTTACGGTCCGTAGCACCGCTACGGTAGCGCTTTGCAGCACAGATAAACTTTAACATGAATACACATGAAGCAGAAATGTGCATTAGTGGCACACCCATATGTCTGCCGCCATTTCCCACACAGCAAACCATGCTAGCTTAAGTAGGAAAGTGAACTTCAAGGGCTCTCCACCTTTACTCAGTGCTGGTTTGCAGATATATACCAGCCCTGCCTATTGTCGATGGGGTTTCCTCCCCTTCACCGACATTATGAACATTTTAATGTGGTGTGCGTGCGATTGCTTTAAGCTTGTAAAAAGAGATCAAAGTCTATAGGAGGATGTGAACCTCAGCCGCTGTGCAATGTTTCCAGCCGGGTGTAGGAAGCTTAAGACAAGGGTGGTGTCGTGTACACTGTACATTATACTGTCTGAGTCGACTACAAACAGCCCAGTAGAATATCAGGCTTGTACAGTGTCGGTTATTTGCACATATTGTAGTACAAACCTGAACACATGCAATGGTGTGTGTGTTGGTTGTAACCAGTGTTAAATCCACTCTGCACCCTTTGGGTAATTAATGTACACTACCATTTTAGTAATGACAATATACTGTACTGTAAACACAATATATTTAACATACATATAGTATTATTATTATTATTATTATTATTATTATATCCTTGTGGCCCAAATATGTTTTACATGCAATATAAACAGCAGTTGTGGTGGTGCTCTAATACAGTTTGTGCTGTGGCTTATCTTGGGGATAGAAGCTATGACCTTTTGATTAGATTTAATAAGACATGGAACATGTTACAAAGTACAAGGTGAATACCATATTAAATGACAAAAACAAACAGAAATTCAAGTCACATAAAATACAATTGCAAGAATCAATGTTGATGCAGTTATAAGTGTTTCATTTTCTGGATATGTTTGCAGGGATATAAATCATACCACAGCAGGAGGAAGGTTATTGTTTTCTCCCAACAGCAAAAGCTTTTATTTGGTGTAGTTCTAGAGCTAGAGAGACACAATTGTGAGCAGATTCAGTTCTACTACACTCTGCAAGACCATGATTAACCTTCTCTGACTCCCTGTCTCTATGTGTCTCTACTTGGCTTGCAGCTTCTTCTCCTTCTCCTCTTACCACTCTTTGGTTCCTCTCTCTCTCTCTCTCTCTCTCTCTCTCTCTCTCTCTCACATTCAGAGCTTTTGCTCTTCACATCTCATGCTGTCAGCCCTCGCCACAAACAAGCTGTTTGGATGTACGCACACCCAGAGAAGCAGGAAGCCACACGGGAACCCCTTCACACTATACCACAACACACTCCTAATTAGCTTGCCAACTTCCAGCTTCACTTGTGAGACAGTGCAGCCTGCCTACAGATCCAGGTGTCCAGCAGTGAATGTTATTGTCAAAGCTGTTACAGGTTAATTATAACTGCTCTCTTATCTTTACTTTATTTCCCCCTAAGAGGTCTTCTTCTTTGCCCTTCTCAGTACAGCACAGTACAGTACATTCAGTGCACATACAAAGTACTGTATAACATCTATATAAAATATATCATATATTAAAAGTATTCACAAGATCACAGTGAATTTACAGACTATTATCTAAAATGAATTGTTTAATGGTGAAGTGTCAAATGTTCTACAAAGGCCATGTGCACGATTTAGCCCATCCGTGTAAAACAAGTTTGCTATATAGCCTGTGAACCCACTACACAGAAGGTTCATTCAATCTATTATACTCTATTTGTAGCATTGCTAGCAGCCATTTCTTTTCTTATCTTTGACAGGTACTCTGCAGATGAATGTCGCCTATTCTACTGGGAGATCCTGCAAACCATACAGAACTTCAAGAGTTTTTGATGATGCCATAAACTATTTATTATGCTTCTTGAAGTACTGTCTTTGGATTGTGTCACTATCTAGCAGTGAGGCCTTATGAAGAATGTATGCATGCAAAACACATTTCATGACTGCAGCGGGTGTGAGCTGGTCACATAGGAGCAAATAATGGATGCGAGAATGCAGTGTGTAACAGTGATTAGCAAACATTTGACAGGCATTAAAATGTTCATTTCTCATCCAAGCTAATATGGCAAAGAGTCCGTTAATTATCTGTGTATGCATTCGGGCCACATGGGAGGACAGCAATTGAGATGAAAGGTTTTTTAAAAGCGCAGTTTAGAATATGCCGTAAAGGAGCTATTAACTAATTTGTTCACTATAATACAGTTTTACAGACTTCCTAGGAAAACGCCCTCCAAGAATTCACACCGCAAAGAGCTAAAGACATTGGCTTCTCCCTAGGGTGAATATATTACCCATGAGGCCCATGCTCTACTGTACATATTGGAGCATTGACAAATTGAGAGGAATATGAGCAGCACATGCACACAAACACAGCAGTGAATTGTCTTTATATTTATGTTTTTTAGGTTCCAGCAGAAATGTTTTCATCATTCTGTGACAAGCTTAAATTAAAGTTATCGTTCTACTTTGCTTTCTCTTTCCCTTCCATATACTGTATGTGCCCTTCATTGCTATTCAAACTACAGTAAGATGGGCTATGAGCCTCATGTGGCTTCTATTTACATTGGAGGGAGCAATTTTAATTTCAATTCATGTACAATTACATCATCGGGGCATTTAACACCATTTCTACTGAAAAAGAATGTGGCCTTTGTGAGGGCACAGTACTCACAGGCTCACAGAGTTTAATTCATCTTCACCACATGCACTCACATTCCTGTGCCTCTATGTTGACTTTAGCTTCAGTTATGGCACTAAGCACCCATTTGTGACTTCTAACAATACTGCTTCAACAGTTTCCATACAACAGTTTACATACTGTACGCGCGCACACTCACACACACATGCACATGCATGCATGCACACGCACACACACACACACACACACACAGTTTGTATTGCAGTTTTAGCTACAAATAAGCTCTGTAACATGAAACCAATATATTTGTTAGATAGATCAACTGACACGTGCAGTGGGCTTATGCTATATCATAAGTCAGGTTGACTGTTCCAAAAACTTTTAGCACTTTAAATACTGTAAACCTTTCAAAGGAAAAAAATAACCTACACTGACAGCTGCTGGACATGCAACACCAAACTGAAGACACTTCTATAAAAATTTAAATATGTGTAACAAGGATCAAAAGAATGAATTGAATGCTGGGTCCATTTGGTTGACATTTTAGAGCAAGGACAAAAGCAAAGTGTTTATAATAACCAGTACAACATATTGCTTTGCTTTCCACTTTAAAATAATGTTGCCCCCCCCACACACACACACACACGCACACATCACAACCACCTTTTTATCTCTAATCAAGATCAGCTGTGAAAATCAAATGGAGAAAATGTGTAATTCCTACAAATTGCCTTTGCTTTTATCTTCTAAAGAGTTGCAGTGTGGGCATTGATACTTCTGATACACATTCATGAATCATTTACAAACAGGGTTGAGGCTCTGAATATCCATGGGTGCAGAAGCAGCCTCATGTCAACGCTTGCCAGTGCCTGTGAGACAATGCATGGCATCTTTGGCATCGTTTGTCTCCTGCTCTCTCCCGTGTGTGTTGACAACATAGACTTAACAACCTCAGAAGCTAATGCCATCCCACTTCCATCAATGTATGTCTGTGAAGCCTCTGGGTCATTGAAATGTAACACATAGGATATTAAAGGTTATTAAAGAACTCCTTGATTGTGTTTCTGCACCCCTGGAACCCCTTCTGAAACACAACTTAGCATGATGGTCCCTTGAGAGGAATATTTAGCTGAAATTCACACTAAAAAAATAAATGTGTGCAACACTTGTTTTCATGGCACAGTTTTCATATATCCTACAGGTTATGGACATGGATTCACTGTGCAAAAAACACATACAGTACATACCACATTGTAGATTGCAATAGATTTATTCCCAGTATTTTGACAGTAGTAACAATAGCTTATAGGAATCACATCTCTCCACTTAACCTTTACTTCTCTGATGCTGCAGTGTAACTAGTTAGCTGTTCTAATTAGCATTCCTTTCCGGAATTAACCAGACAAAAAGCTTCACACAACAATTGTCATGAACCACACCACCCACAGAATCGAGAGAGAGACGTTAATTTTCTAATCCTTTCCATGTCTGGGTGGGTGAAGCTTTCTGTGTTGGGTCAAATTCAGCCAGTATTGAATGGTCCCTTTGTAGGGACATGTCCCTACGATCGCCACTCAAATTATTTTATTCAAGCTCTAAATTAAACACAAATTAGCTCACAGCTTTAATTATTGGTAAACATTTGATGGATAAGTGAATATTTGTCTCACTCCTGGTAGTTTTAAACATACTTTTTGTGAAGCCAAAATGTATTTATTGATAAAAGCATATCATTCTGATACAATCATATTTCACACCTGATGACTTGAATCCCTTTAGGTAACTGTTTTAAAGTGAAACTTAACCCCAGCATTGAGCTTGACTCCACCCACTGCACAATTTAGAAAAATGCTATAGGCAAGAAATTGATGTTGGGTCGGGCAGTAGCTGGGGATGGGCTGAGAGGGGGACCACCATTAACATAAACCTTTTATGACGTACCGAGTGTTCCATTCGTACGCATGTAAGTCAGCAAGGGCCTTGGATGGTTTTACACAGCATGTTCATTGGCCAATTTCAACCCAAAAGTGACTTTTTTTGTCAATATTAATTAACACCAGCATTTCTGTGTCTCTCGTCACAGTTGTCCTACTATTTAGTTAGCAGCTGAAAACCACAATTTAGGATGCAGTTACTCTTTAACAACTATTTGTCTGCTGCTTTTCACAACATTCAGTATATTCCTTCCTCCTTAACCCAGCTCCTTTGGGCATACCAGCAACATCTGTTTGTGCTCATCACAACGGCTTCCCACATGACGTGGCGATGTGCGGTACCCGCCACCTAGAGCACGTCTCTGCCTCCCAACTGCACTCAGTGAGCCGCTAATCTGGGTGCCCCTGCACACCCTGTGGTTCAAGCTCACATTGTAGCTAACTCTCAACACCATGAGCCCTTGAACAAATCCACCATCTTTGTCCCATCTGTCTCTCATCTGGCGCAAAGCGTGGGCACCCTGCTGTGTGTTCACATGCATCCCTGACACAGGCCTAGCCTTATTTCACTCATATCGGAGAAAAAAAAAAAGATTTTGAATTGGTGGGGGAGAGAGAACGAAAACACACAGTAGTAGGTCAGAGGTCATGTAGGAGTGATGAATGAGCAAATAAATACGTGTCCGGGATCGGGGCCTCGGAGAAGCGACATTCCGTTCCACATTCCGGCCTTTGCGGATAGGCTACCGCCGGCTCCGGGCTCCCAGTGCCCAGAGGACCAGGTACGCTGGAGCAGCGGGAATATGTGACAAGCTGCTGTAACTTCACACCCTATGTTCCACATTGGCTAAAAAGCTATGACCATTGCCATGTTACTCTGTGTGTGTGTGTGTGTTTTAAAGCCTGTCCAATACAAGCAGCCACTCAGATTAGCTCAGTGCCCCTAGTCTTCTCATGTGTCCTGCAGGATGGTTCTACATATTGAACATGCGCACACAGTTTTGAATGGTTAATTATCTTTATGTGTGTCTTATTTCAGACATGTACTCACTTTTCATTATATTTTTGTTTTATGAACGCACTGATTCATTGTGCTATAAAGAATATGACCCGGTCTGTTATTGTAGTCTGGCGCCCCCTTTTGAGAAGTTGATATGTACTGTAAGTTGTAAAAGAAGAGTAACTTGGAAACAAATATCACTTAGCCTAGTTATTAGAATGTAGAATACCACAGCATAAAACAATCATTGTTTAGTATATGGTTTGGATATATTTCCCAGTGAGGAGCTACCTGCCATGGCTTCATTAAAACCAGTTGGTGCTGCTCAGGCAATGAGACCTAAACAAACAAAACTAATCTAACGCAAAACTAACACTGTTAAAGTCTACTGACTTCATTATTTAAAATATGGGAAAGAATAGGGACGGGGCAAAAACAAATGAGTTTCACCAAAGACAATTAACGTACAATATGGCTCTGTTGTATTCATTTTAGAGAAAGACAAAATGGCTTCATTCTGCCCACCTGGTGTCCAGTAAATTCCACCCTGGCATCCTGTCATTTGGTAAAGGACTGCCAGAGTCCACTTTTGTGCTAATTTAGTTGAAGAGGGCCCTGAGAGAGTTGGGCACATGAACATGCCAAGAGATTATCAGTTCATCGGAAGGGCTTTTCGGACTCACAGTGAGGTGGGAAGAAAACATGGCATCTATCCAAGAAGTGGAAACAGTGCATAAGACAGAGGATATCTGTGATTATGAACAATATATAGCATATTTGCTGTGAGACATGTATGTTATTAAGAATCTGGTAAATTATTAAGAAATATCAGTGTCAATATACATTATTTTAGTTACATTTCAGAGAAATTAAGTGCATATGGTGCAATTGACCTCAAAATCAACACATTATTCATTATTTTAAACCCAAAAGTCCACTTCAGTAGAATTAATTAATATAGTGAAAGCAAAGTGAAGAAAGCACAGGATTGTAATAGATTCAGCCACCTGTCAGCAAGACTCGAAGCTGCAGAAACGATGAATTCTTTCTAACAAGGAGGTAAAAGTCAAGTTCAAATAAACTTTGGAATGCCCTGAATCGTTAACTCATTGGAGGTGAAATCAAGAAGAATATCTATAACATAGGCCCCTGTGTTGAAGTAGGCCTTGCAACATTTTCACATTTCCAGCCAAGGTCACCCCCTAGAGAAATGTATATTTATATACTTATAAAGTGCAGTTCATCACACTATATTTTCTCAAAGAAAATGAAGACGTTTATATATTTCTATAAAATATTACCGGTGTAATAACTTCATTGAAAAAAGTCTGTATTTGTTTTAGAAAGTATGTTTAAATTAAAACTAATATATTTACACAATTAAAAATGTACTTTATAACATTTTCAATTTGCATTATAGTAACCTAATGCACTTTGAACTTGCATTTGGAAATATTAAAACATTATTGAAACCTTAATAACAAATATTTAGTGTGTTATTTTGTCCTGAAATGATAAAAATTGGGTAAGGAATATTATATATTAAATGTTCCTCTATATAAAAACACTTGACTAAATTATCACACTAACAATATTAATAAACAGTGTAAAGATTCAAGGAGTCAAAAAACATCTGTTTGAGCATTTAAGTTTTCACTGAATATTTCAGGGTTGAGTCAATCACCAGAGCAGCAAACATTTGGCTTGTAAAACATACAGTACTGTATAACTGGGACAAGCTGCTTGTTCAAATCATGACAAAGGGAGTGGTAGTGGTCTTAAGAGCACACTGGCTGTGCTCAAGAATGTATCTGGCCTGATAACATTGGCCTCAGCCTCAAAGTAGGCTGGGGAACAGGTGTAGCTAGTCCCTGTGTCCCAGGGTCCTGGGAAATCGCTCTTTAAAAGGAAAGGGCCATTGGCAGGGTACAGGATGTGCTCAATCACGTGGTCTGACCTGGTAAAAATGGGAGCTGCATGGCTGTCACTTTAGGGTTTGTCCCGCGGGACAGAGTGTAATTATAAGAAGGAGGGCCCCGGGGCCCCATCAAATCCACTTGGAGCACTCTGATCCACCCACCAATCACAAATCACACAACCCCAGCGCATGAGGTGGCTTCCCTCAGAAACTGAACCAAAAACCTTTTAATGGATAAAGGTCAGGCTTCAGGCCTGTCATGAGACAGGTTCTGGTGTGTGTGTGTGTGTGTGTGTGTGAGTGAGAGAGAGACAGAGAGAGAGAGAGAGAGAGAGAGAGAGAGAGAGAGAGAGAGGGAGAGAGAGACCAAGTGAAAGAATAACCAGTGCCAGCATTGGTTGTTGGATACAGTATAATGTAGTCTTGTGGCCAATTCCGTCGAAAACCAAAATGTCTTTGGCTCTCATTTTAACAGTGGCAGAACATAGCTCAGACAAAATATCCTGTAACAGTAACATCACATTTTCTGCCTCATGAAATGCATTTGCAGAAAGTAATATAATATTACTATAATATTTATCGACCACCGCATGAAATATTTTTGGTTTTAATTTATTTTATATGTGTTATTGAGCTGACTGCTTCATTTTGACTCTCTGGCCAACAGTCCATTGTGTTTCCTCTGGTATGCCAATTGATTGGTAAACTCGCTGTATTGGTTCATGTCTCACCACAGTAATTGGCCAGACAATGGAAGGGGGCATTACTGCATTGACAGATAACTGATCCTGAGATAGCTACAGTTACAGCTTAATTTGCTGCTTTGTCATTAAGTAGGAGACATTTTCCATTAATTAGTTGTGATTAGCATGGCAGAAAAGGCTTAATTTGATTAGACAGATTGGGTGTAACTGTCTAGCAACTGCTTGGACAATAGCTCACTATTTATAGGTTTACAGTCATTACAGCTCCAGTTACTAGTATCAGTTCTTATCTTATCTGTCTAAAATCTTAGGTAAGTTGTGTTCTAAGTTTGGGTCGGGACCGTCCAAGAGGTCGGGGTGATATTCAGCGCAGATGAAATTAATTTTTAGACCATTTTAAAAATATTATTGCATATTACATTTTTTCCCCTACATGTTGCACTACTACATAACATAAATCCTTGCAAACCACTTGGGTTGGGTATTTCAGCTAAAAGGTTTAGAAAAGTCATCGTCTTAGATTCTTGCTCCATGTGTTTCCCTTATCTCTCTCTTTGACATCGTCCCTATCCATCGCTGTCCTTCTCTTCTTTCCTGATCCCCCTTTTCCCCTCCAACCAGAAAGACCTCAAGGTCTACACTGATCACGTCACTGCTTCCCAGCATCTGCTTCCAATCCTCTGCAATTAACCAGGCCAGCTTGGGAATGTTGCACTCTTACATTCCCCTTCCATTTTTCTCCCTCCCCGCCTGTCTCTCTTTCTCTCTGTCTGGCTCTCTTCTTCGCTGTCTACAGTTCATTGCAAGATAGTCATTCTTCATGTGTCTCTCAAAACAAAGTAGAATATGATCCAAGTTTTTGTTTCCCTGCTTGGGTGGGCTGCTGCATGGGTACTGTTCTTCCTACAGATATTTATCTTGGGGAGTTCTTAATGGCGTCAAAACGCTAGTCCAGTGTTCACAGTCCTGGTAATGCAATTCTAATCAGCAGAGAGAACATCAAGATGAAACAGCTACGATAGTCACCTCAAACTCAAATGAAAAATAAATTGCAAAAATAATTTATGTAACCAAAATAGTAAATGCCAGAACTGCAGATATTATTTAAATGATGTGTACAGAGCAGATGTATTTATGCAGTCTGGTCTGTGGCTCTGTAAAACCATCTTGTATTTTTCTTGGTTGCAATACAATAACCATTTGAAAAGTGTTTTTTATTCCTGTCTGAAATGGCTGCTTTCCACCTCCTCAATCCGCTATAGGCCATAAATCCTGGACCACTGAGCAGAGTGCTCCAAACTCAGACTCTAATTCTTGGAGTGAAGGTTGGGAAAAAGGCGGAAGTTTCTTATGTTTCCGGGTTTTTTCTCTAAGCCAGGGCACGAGCCCCGGTTAAGCCGTCCAGAGCTACTTTTTCAAGCACGGGAGGTCAATAGGTCCAGCTAAGGTACAACCAATAGCCACCAGAGGCTTACATGGAGCACAGCGATGAGAACAACTAGTGACAGCTTTATTAGCTTGTGGCCAATACACGCGTTACAAAGCCAAACTACACTGAGGGTTTTTGTATTTGGTTAATGGTTTTCACCACTGCAAAGGCATCTTTCTGTGGCATCTTTGTATAGAACATTTAATCAGAAACCTATTTTTAATGTCTGTTGAAGAGTTTAATCGTTTGTGTGTATGTGTGTATATATATATATATATATATATATATATATACTGTATATGTATATATATATATATATATATACACATAAACTGGAAGCCTGACAGAAGACTCCAAACTAAACCACAGTACAGTTATAAAGAAACCAAACGGTAACATAATGATTAAATGACCCCCCCCCCATACAGTAGGCCCATCTCCAGGTAATTACAGCGTGTTCCTGGGGGATGGAGGGTCTAGATCCACCCCAGGCACATAAGACAATAAGCCCCCATCGACCTCACATCCGCAGGCCCAATTTTGAGATATTTAACTTTTTTAACACTATTGGACGGCCACTTCATTACGATGGATTTTATAGCAAAGACATCAAATTGCAGAGAGGACTAAGCACCGGGGTGCTGCTATAACTTATTGGATTTCCTCCCTGCAATTACATCAGCAAACGGCCGCTCTATTTACCTGTGTAGACAACTCCATTTATTTCTATTGACATGTTGATGCTGCTAATGCCATTGGTAGACAGGTTCAATGCTGTCTCTTGTCTGTCATCTGTCAAGAGAGGAGGCACAGAGCGAGAGAGGGAAAACTCAATATGACCATTTAGAGGAGGAACACAAGACCCAGAGAGGAGCGCCTGCCAGACTATTGGCGATAATTCACAGAGTGACAGGATAAGGAGCGATTTATTAAAGTGTTCTGGGGGAGAAAGAGCTGTCAGAAGATGTTGCGGCCATTTGTAGATGTCAGTTTGGATGGCGTGACATGGTGTTGTGTGGCGGTGTGTGTGTGTGTGTGAGTGTGTGTGTGTGTTGTGTGTTGTGTGGTGGTGTGTGTGTGTGTGTGTGTGTGTTGTGTGTTGTGTGGCGGTGTGTGTGTGTGTGTGTGTGTGTGTGTGTGTGAGTGCGCTCCATCTGCACTCATGCATAAAGGTCCGGTCGTGATATCAAACTATCTGCCAACAGAAATGCATCTCTGCTTAACCACGTGTGGGTGGAGCCAAATAATAGTGCTGGGTTTGTAATCTTTAAATTATAGTGTTTATAGCCACACACCCAGCATGCGAATTAACCTGGGAAAGATTCACACTCATTTTCCCATCAGGTATAAAGCGTAAAGCCCACTATTATGACTAATAGAAGAGCGCCAGTGATGCAGACAGAAATTATATCACACCTGAGCAGATAGGCCCTTCAGTCTTCCTTTAGCCTCTATCATTAAGTAATATGTGACTTATAGCTTGTCATGCGATGCTGTTTTTGCAGCCACCAGTGTCCTGGGAAGATGGCTGCTGTTACACACAGCATCCACTAGTTGGCCCCCTAGTCTTCAAACACCATTTCTTCATAACATAACATCATGTACTAATTAAATGATGACAGCAGGGCAGCCTTAACCTATTATGCTACTTTCACCTACTGACCTACAGCTAATGTTTTCTTATGAATAATATTTTTTATATTGAGGTAAACACATTATACAGACAGGGGTTTCATTTGAGTGTAATTTGAGTTAATATATATTATAATATTGTATATATTCTAACTGTAATAACTAGCGCTGCATAGACACTTAATAAGCTTATATGCACTTCATTAGCTGACAGCTAGCTCTTACTAGGCTTAATGTATTTGCAGCTCAGTAGCTATCAGCTAGCTCTTACTAGGCTTAATGCATGTGCAGCTCAGTAGCTAGCAGCTAGCTCTTACTAGGCTTAATGCATGTGCAGCTCAGTAGCTAGCAGCTAGCTCTTACTAGGCTTAATGCATGTGCAGCTCAGTAGCTAGCAGCTAGCTCTTACTAGGCTTAATGCATGTGCAGCTCAGTAGCTAGCAGCTAGCTCTTACTAGGCTTAATGCATGTG
>JAODUE010000024.1:5016523-5033620 GCA_027564755.1 Amblyopsis hoosieri
TGCTGTGCACAGATGTACACTACACACACACATACATACACACGTCCAGGAGTCCACAAACACACGTGCTGTGCACAAATGTACACTACACACACACACACACACCCACACGTCCAGGAGTCCACAAACACGTACTGTACACAGATGTACACTACACACACACACGCACACGCACACGCACACACACACACACACACACATACATACATATCCCAGTACCTTGCAAAAAGAAGTACAAGTAGAACTCATTTTGCCACAATACTGAAATAGCATCTGCACGTGTATGAAATCGCTAATTTAACTGCACTGAATCTTATTTCCCAATATGCAAATGTCTACATTTTTATTCATGTGTAAATATTTGCCCTTATTCTCAATGACGTTTCATGAATTATTAAAAAATAACATAAGATAATTATTTCCCATCTGTCTTGGCTCAGTATAGAATACATGTGAGGCATTGCAAGTAATTGTTTTTCAACCTGAAATGTATTTCAAGTTAAAGCAGAGTACAGTAGTGACTACTAATGGACAGTGGCTGAGAAAGGGAAAACAAACATTTTAGAAAACAAGATTACAAAAGTAAAAATAAGGTAACAAGATATTAGACTTACCAGCTTCCAATACAAAACATTTACAAGCAGCGAATAAAATGGAAAGGGTAGATACAATACACAGGAAGTGCTTGTTAATTTGGTATCAATCAAACCGTTTTACGGGAGTAAAGTGAAGGGAGTTTGTGAGGTAAACTATGTTAGAGTGCCAAAGTTGTAAAACTAATACTGACATGTATGGCTGTACTCTAAATTAAACTGGTATGGAAACATCAAAGGGGCTTTATGTGGCTTTACATTTATGAGTGATTCAAGTGATGTGTTTTCTTTGAGCCAGCATAGAAAGCAAGCTATAGCTTGCATGTAACAAAATGCTTACTTTACCTACTTAGCAATCTTGTAATAGACCAACACCAGTGGGAATTTGTGCCTTTGACAAAACCAAAATGTTTTCAACATGTGAGTTAATCACAGAGATGGAAAGTAACGAATTACCATTACTCAAGTTACCGTAATATAGTTGGTTTTTGTATACATTACAGTTTTTAAAATCTGTAATTTTACTTTGACTTAAGTATATTTTGTTTGAAGTACTGTATTTTGATTAATTTTAAAACTAATCTTTTATTGAGTAAAAGCAAGTATTAAAGTTGCGCTGCTCCAAAGAGGGTGAGTACATAAGTTCTGTTAAATAGCTTTACCATAACTACACCGCGTTACAAATTATTATGCAAAAAATAGTCGATGCAAATGACAGTCAGTATATTTTTCAAGTCATTAGGGTATGTCAAATTTCATTGAACCACCCAATGAAACAGTATTTTTTTTCAACAAAAAAAACTCAAAATGCACTGTTCCAATTTATTATGCACAACAGTTGCAAAACATTTTATAGGTTGTAAAGAACTGAAAACCGTCATTTGTTGAACTTGCAGCATTAGGAGGTCATATATACTGAAATCAAAAGCGATTTCAAACAAACTCATCTTAACAGTGCAAGTTACATGTTAACATAAGGACCCCTTCTTTGATTCACAATTCTTGCATCCATTGAACTTGTAAGTTTATGGAGAGTTTCTCCTTGAATTTCTTTACAGGATGACAGAATAGCCTCCCAGAGCTGCTGTTTATATGCAAACTGCCTCCCATCCTCATAGATCTTTTGCTTGAGGATGCTCCAAATGTTCTCAATAGGGTTGAGGTTGAGGTCAGGTGAGGATGAGGGCCACACCATGAGTTTAAAAGCTCTCCTTTTATGCCCATAGCAGCCAATGACACAGAGGTATTCTTTGCAGCATGAGATGGTGCATTGTCATGCATGAATATGATTTTGCTACGGAAGGCACGGTTCTTCTTTCTGAGTCTTCTCTTTGAGTAGTGTCAAGTGGGTGGTCTTTATCTGTCACCTGAACAAGAACGCAGCAGTGCGTAATCGGTGCACGCGTCTGGGTCTCCAATAACGGGGTCATGTTCTTCAGCCACCAGTGTAAATAACGTCAAAACAGTAGACTACTGCATGCTTGCTTTCTGGCAATGTAAAAACAGATGGGTTTTCTTGATTGGTCTATCTTCGGTGGTGAAAATGGAGGACGAGAAATCAGGATCAGGTCATTTTTGCAACCCTGAAATCATAATGAATCAAAGTTAGCTAAGATTAGCATTAACGGGGTTAGCTAAAGTATCGATTCAAACAAAGAGTCTATTTATAGCTAATAATATGGCCATATAATTTAGACATATCAGACAATATCGATAGTTAAATTAGCTTGATTACCTGATACAAAATGTTTTCCACACGTGTGGTGCAGCTGAGGGTCAATAACAGTACCGTAGTAGCCTATGTACTGTACTGTATATAGTAGTATGGTAGATTCCCGTTAAATCTTCCTTTTGGGAGCCATAAAGCCACCTTCTATTGCAAAATTTTTTAAGGAAATAGTAGGAGAACACATCGCATGAAAGCATTTTTGTATTTACTATTTGTGCAATTACAATTAGACATACTGTAACACTATTAATTTAAACCGGTTTGACTCTTGCCGTCTAAAAAAGCTACTTTATACTTTATACTGATGTGATTTTTATACTGGTAATTGAACTTGTACTTAAGTAAATATGAATCATTGTAATAGTACTTGTACTAAATTGTTGTACTATTTCCACCTCTGGTTAATCACAGACCGTCGAAAACAGCATTCATTCTTCTCACAGGGAAAATTGATTAGACCCAGAAGTCCTTATATGGGCATGGGCAGGTCTATAGCAACAGAGCGTAAGGTGTCATATTATACTGAAAACTATTCAGTGTACCTTCACACAATACAGTGAAAATATGTTTGACCCCCATCATGGCTATGTTTGCATGGTCATTATGAAAATATACTTTCTCCCTATTTTCTAATGATTACAAAATACAGTAATTACCATACCAGTGTACTGAAGAGGTAAAGTCTTACTGAGGAAGTAGTTTTGTCCCAGTGGCAGGGACTGGTCTGGCACCACCAGCCCATCAGAAGCCTGCTGAAACCCCATCAGGGTGCCCTCTAATATTGAGGAGCCCAGGAACCCATCCTCACCAACACGCCACAGCACAGGAGCCCCACTGGTGTTCACTACGATCCTAGGTGCAGAGGACAGCAGTGAAGAGGAGACTACTGGGGAAAACATTAGCATACTGACCTTATCCCTTAGTTACTAAGGTATAAGATCATAAGCTCATGACGTAATAATCATGCGACATGGTCCAACGCTCGTGCCTGCTGCTGTGCGTGCATTTCTCTTGCACGAGCAACAAGCGGCATATTTGCAAGCTTATAGTGTAAATGCTGGATATTAAACAAAACATGCCTACAATTATAGCAGTACAGGCCAAAACAAAAACAAAACATCTTATTTTATTGATTTTATGTTGTACTATGCCGGACATGCACGAGGCTTGAAGTCGGGAACAAAAGAGCCACTTTACCAATATGGCGATACACTTAATTGGAATTTCGCGCTTCACTGCGACAATGAGCAAATACTTTTTAAGATCGAGCCGGCATTTTCTTTACTGTGTCTATCTCTTAATGTGTCTATGGGACCACCCATGAATGTATTATAAGAACTGGACACGGTACGTAAAAATGGCGGCCATTCATTTCAAGAAGAAGTGCTCAAAAGCGCATACGCTGCGAGTATGGTGGCCATACCATGGTACTGCAGCCTCTGCTGCCCCCATTGTAGGCTATTGAAAAACACGCGCCTATAAAACGGTTATAAACGCTGTTTTAACGCCACACTCATACATAAATGATAAATTATATTATGACGTTTAATGTGAGTTAGATTTTTTATAAAAAATATAGAGTCCAGGAAAGTTAATGGACATCACCACAGGGGACGAGCAAAGTACTCACTGAGTCCAGGAAAGTTATAGTATTATGTATATATATATATATATATATATATATAGTATTTTAAAAACAGGAACGGGCCATAAATTATCCACACCACGTTTGTATTACATAACGTTGAACCAGCAGATGAACAAGTATGTGAACCAATGTGAACGGTCTTGACTTGTAGTGTGTGAATGAATGAAACGTTCGTAACCTAGTCTTGTTGTTTAATTTAAATGATTAAATTGCAATTCATTATTATTGCCCAGCCGTACATTCTCAAGGTTTAGGCTAATTTAGGTCTATGACTATTTTTTATATTTTATTTTGGCCTACATAAATGATTATCTGGTCATACCTACTGTAGCTAACTATGAATCTGAATAAATACATGATGGATCCATCCATATAATACAAGATGGTTCTGAGTGGTTGTTTTGATCATTACCTAGACATTTATTGGTCCCAGTTCCCAAATGTAAATGTTCCCGTACTTCTATTCATAATATAACGAATAATATATGTATTAGTGTGATGTTAGAACAGCGCTTATAACCATTTTATAGGCGTGTGTTTTTCAATTGCCGTCAATGGAAAATAGGCTTTTTGGGCACCAGAGGCTGCTGTACTGGCGTTGGCCATCATACCCGGAAGAGAAGCAAGCCTTCCGCTCGATCCTGGGGGCTTGATCGTAGATATTTACCATGATTCATAGAGCAGCAATAACGGCTCTAGTACTTGGTTTCCGGTGTTATGCCCTCGATTCGGTCCCCGGCATATATTGGGTCCTCTTATTGGCAGAGATAGTAGTTCATGAGTAAATAAAATGGACACTTAAAATAGTTAATTGTCAAACAAGGTGTCAGATTAAATGCTAATTCACCCAGATGTCTAAATACTCAAAGAAAATCCACACCATTTGTAGGCTATCCAATCAAGGGCATATCACCAGCATAAAATACGGTGCCTGACAAGTGCACTCTGCCCAAAATATTGTTTATAAAAGACAAAAAAAAAAAAAAAAAACATGATTTAATTGTTGGCCATCCATGGCACAGATGAAACCTGAGCTCATCATTTGTCTCTGTGCGTCTGAGCATGGACCAGAATTGAAAAACATTACTGGTTGTTATGGCAATGAACATACAGTAGGTCGCTCAAGAATAAGGTGTATACTGTGAAAACTACATTCATACATTTTCTAAATAATTAATGACATATTTAATTAATGAAATATTGACCATGAAACTCTGGATTTACTTTTTTCTTTGACCCTGTAAAAGGTCAAAGAAAAAATGTGTTTACATTTGACATTTTTGCATTTATGGAGGTAAACCCTGTTACAAAGGCACCTTTAGAGACTGGAGAATCAATTGCTTGCTCAAGGACACATGAGCTCACTTGAATTCTCAGTAACAGATAGATATCTCCCAGCACATCTAATAAGTAATGCCTGCAGAATATGATTCTACACTGTTCCCTGTAGAGATAGTGAAAACAAGCCAAGCATCTTCACTTTATCATTAGCACATTAGCACACATACGTTATATGCTACATTTAACCCTCCTTATACCATCAATTACAAATTGAGTGGACACATTTTAACAAGAGAAACTGTAGGTGGTGAGTTGTGAAATCTTACTTGACGGCAGTCTCTTCCGGCACCTCCAGGGACAGGCTCAAGGTGCCTGACGTCAGCTCACACAGCTCTGCACTCACACAGTGCAGGCCTTCCGTGACCTGTGACGTGTGCACGCACACACATACACACACAGACAGCATGTGCACACACAACCACACGCACAGCATATGCATACGTGTGTGCACACACAGACACACACACAGAACAAGGTCGACGGTTTAGACTCTTTAAAATAGATAATTCACTGTTAAAAGAACATATATGTAACAAATAAATACAAATATTTTAAGGATTAATATAGCAACAAACAACCATGTAATGGAGTGGACATCACACCCCCTGTGTGAGCTGTACTCCCAGCTCCTCTGTTTACATACAGTATCTGGGCCGGGCACGTGTGTGTGTGTGTCCCACCAGGCATGTGTTCTGATCCGATATGCTGGTGCTCTAGTGTGACATCTAGTGGCAGACAAGATCATACCTAGTTCCTTTATTAAAAAAAAGTTACCCTTTCTGCCTCCCACGGCAAGACCAGAAGCCTCTGCCCGGGCTTGGGTTGCCATGGCTGCAGGGTGGGCGTGTCGGCGAGCTCTGCGGTTGGCTGCCGCGGTTGAGTGGCGGCCGCAGTCGTCGGGGCGACGGGCGTTGCCAGCAGCTCCAGGGCGGAGGAGGGGGGGTCCTTCAGGGTCTTGTCACACCTCGGACCTCCGTAGCCCTCACTGCACTGGCAGGCATAGCCCTGCTCCTCCTCCTGCATCTCCTCGGCCCCCACACTGTCGCTACGGCTGCAGTTTCCATGGAGACATGGGCTGCTGGCACACGGGTCTGTGAAAAACTAAGGCATATAAATAAATAAAGCAGAGAAAAAAAACAAGGTATTATTAAAGAGAGTGGAGAGAGAGCGAAAGATGTCAAACAAAAGCAACACATTATCTGTCTTTCTCGCCTTAGCACGGTGCTAGTGAGCGCCGTGCAGCTCACTAGCATTAGTCACCGTCATTTCTAGTACACTATGAACGCCTATATTTGTACAAATCTTTTTTGACAGGTGTTTTACTCCTCCCCCCCGACCAGCTTACACTGCAAAAGCCACATGGTGTCAGTGGTTGTTGGCTTTTATTTTATATGAGCACTTGGAACACTGCAGACAAGAAAGTCGGCAAGTGAGCACTCAGCATTCATTTTCTTGTCTCACGGTCAGCTAGTTTTTTTATGGCTTTTCTTACTCAGCTGCTTCTGTTACTTTAATTATATTCTCTCCACAAAGTTCTTTACATTCTCTATATGAAACAGACACTATTCTGCCCAGACACACTTAGTACACTGCCTCAAACACCGATGCACACTCACGCAGACTCATACCAACAAAGATGTAACACAAAGATTCACATGTAAGTACACAAACTGGGTATGCAGCAATGACATCATTTCATTGGACAGCTTCCTTCATTCTGGTTTACCCTATCAATAAGTGACAAAAACATTGTGGCAGCATGGTTGTCGAAGGTGAAAGAGGACAGAACTGAGCTAGCAGAGCTTAATGCCCAATTGATACTTTCATCTTTGGCTTTGCTTACAGGGACTGTTTGGGCTTAAGGAAGTCTATAATCCTGCCCTTCTGCTGAATTCCTCACCATCTATAAAGTAATCTGCCCCCTTTAATAGCCTACTGCTTGGTTGTGCAGATAACAGTCTACAGCACACCAAATGTGTATACGAACAGAATGCAGCTTTGGTGTGTGGACGTTAGTGTGTATGAGTACAATATATGTTTATGTATTAGTGTGTCTCATTATACTGTGTGTATGAACCATGGCTGTGCTCACAGAAGGATGCTAATGACACTAGCGCCAAATCCCAGAACAGATAGTGTCTGCGTGTGTGTGTGGATGTATGTGTATGCAGTACCAATGCGTGTTCATATCTATGCATGTGTGCATGAGAAAGAGAGATACAGCAAAAGAAAAGCACCATTAGCTATAGTTTCTGTACAAGACGGAGTCACAGTTCATAGGACTAAGTCGTCTCAAAGTTTTACTTGTGGGGCTCTGTCAAACTTTGGTGGCATCGTAACCCTTACTGCTCTTATGTTGCGAGAATTGCTTTAAACTAATTTATCCAGCTCAAAACCATCAACTAGGACAAACTGAGGGAGTTGCCTTTTCATCTAAATCATTGGCTGACTTAAAGCTGCAGAGCTGCAGAGCAACACCTGCAAACAGCCAAACTCATACATTTGTTTCCCAATGGATTTCTCAATAGAAGTTTAACATCCGACTTTGTCATTACATTGAGTTATGTAATTAACTAGTCATGCATGTCAATCAAAATACATCTTGTCTAGTAGGAGGGTCCTGACACAGTTAGCCAAGGATGTGTCCCAGACTTTATGTAAGTAAAGGTTGGCTCTGTGAGACTAATTAGAGCTGTACTTCCCAAGCCCCTGTGATATCAATGGAATTTGGAAATTGGAATGGTTGCATTAAAGCGGGCAGGATCAATATAGGCAAGCAGGAACACCATTCATTTAAACCTGTCCTGGAAAAGAATGATCCGCTGTCAAACACACATACACAGTCACATGAGTGTGCAAACGTGAATGCACACATGTATGTTTCAAAGGTAACAGTACAAACGGTACATGCTATTCAAGGTGATTTATATGGTATTTTAAACATATATTTTCTATGTAAAGATATAGTAGAGTGACTGCATCCTGAGTCCATTGTTTTCAAGCGCACACAGAACGGGCAACTGGGCTGCATGTGAGGATATATTCACTAATCATGCATTATCTTATATTCATTATCTTACGATCACTGACTCCACCGTTAATAGTAATGTTCAGGGCCTGGTCAGGTGTTCTCATGTGGGACAGCAGGGGTCATACACCTTGTAGTGGTGGGCAACATAGGCAGTGCTAGGGGGGCTTCAGCACCCCCAAGAAAGGCCATAGCATCCCTGTAGCACCCCCAACGAAATCCACTGGCGGGCATGTAAGACTTACAGTACAGCAGTGTTTCTTATATGAGAATAAGTGTACCCCTAGTGGTAAATGTAGGTACTACAGTACACTTGACGTGACTTGTTAAAATACTAGTAGTCTCTCAGAGCCAGCCTTTACTTGCATAAAGTCTGGGACACCGTGCTGGCTAATTGCGTCAAGATCCGCCTACTTGACAGGACAGGAGAGGTATATGTATCTCAATGACAAAGTTGGATGTTAAACATATAGGCTACAGAGGAACTTGTTGAGAAACATACCAACACGACTCTGGCTGTTTTCAGGTATTGTATCTGTTAGATAAGTAGGCTAATGTTACTGCTTAAAATAAATGTAACAACTGAAATTAGTAAATAAAGTACTGCACTAGTCTAGCATCACACCTGAATTACAGATATAGACTTTGTGAGTGTGAAAATCAACTGCTTCACTTCCAGAAGTCAGACGAGCTTACATGTATGTATCAGACGTTCAGCACAGAGTTGCTTATGTGATGTAGTGCTACTGGACAGAAGAGGCTGAGACTAGAATACTATTGATATCCTTATTTTTATATTTATAAAGCCTGTTACATTTTGTAGTCATTTTGCAGGCTGGAAGAAATATTGACATTCAATACTTATTTTATTGTCAGGCTTCGTGTGTGGCGAGGGACTCAAGTGCAGAGACAGACAGGCAGACAGCAGAGAGGCGGTACAAGGCTTCTTTAATAATGTTCAACACAGGTTAACACCATACACGGTTGCCTGCTCCGTGTACGTGGACAAACGAACGGTGTTGGGAGAGTAGGGGAGGCCGACTGACGTGGCCGTACCTCAGCGTGTACCCGGGCAGTAGCTGGACGAGACGGGTACACTGCAGCGGACGAACGAGGCGAGGCGTCAGGCAGGACAAAGGGTTTCCTTCTTTCAATAGGGTTGCTGGTAAGTGCTTCAAGTATTTGAGATGCGACAAACTGGCACCAGCTGATGGGGTTGCGTGGAATAGGAAACCTCGCACCGGAAAGGAGAAAGCCGCGTTGCGGCGTGGAGGAAATTGCCAGGGCACATTCCTGCGTGAGGAGTAATCACTGCGCTGAGGACGGTCCAGGGGCGCTGTCCAGTGCTGATACATCCGAACGCCGCTGTCCAGCGCGGGCGCGGTCGCGAACCGTGACAGTTCATTTGTTGACATTCACCAATATTCTTAACTAACTACTTACTACTTACTGTAAGTGCACTTTAAAAAATTAATATTTTTCTTTTTTAAATAAAATTTTTTTCTGGGTCTCCGAAGGAGAGCACGCTGGTGCTGATGGCTGCCGCTTCTCCTTTTGTGTAATTTTGTGTTTTTATACTTTAGAGGCTGAACTGTTCATAGTATTTTTATTTTATTTAGAGATTTACCTCCGTTCATTAATCCCCTACTGGTCTTCAATTCGTCGGTCCAGGTCCTGCTAGCTACTGAGCTACTAGTAGCCTACTAGCCTACTAGCTATAGCCGCTTGTCCCAGCGGCCTGTTGAACAGCAGAGCATGCGTGTTTAGTCTGCCTGGACATCACCTGCATGTTTGTCGGGGGTTAGGCCCTGCAACATAGCCTACATCAGAGGTCATCTAATCTTCCTCTTGTTCCGGCCATGCTTCACGCTGGTATACTTGGGTACCTGCGCCAGTCTGCCCTGGGTGTGTGCGATGGCCCGGGGCTCGGTGTCGGCAGTCATGTCCCTCCGCTGTCTGCAGCGTCTCGTTTTTTCATTATGGATGGGCCCTGTTTCGTCTCCGCTGAGGTGCGGACTGTGGCTTAGCTGCTGCTGTTACTGTTGGGGTCCTGTGGCGCGCCCACCGGCTCTGTTGGTCCACCCTGGGGTCTTCGTTGTCCGGAGTCTATCCTGGCTCTGTCTCGCCAAGACGCACGCCGGCTCTCCTCAACGCCTCGCCCCTCATGGCCCTTGTCCGACGGTTCATGGACATTGCATGCTTTGTCAGGTTCTTGTTTGCGGATCCGATTTATGTCCTCTGACAATTAGACCCTACACAACAAAGTCACCTAGCTTTTTTCACATATGGGGTTGGACAAGCTAAAGGTTGAAAGACAAATGTTAATGTACCTATCCCCTGGCTTACACTACATTTGAATGCCTTGCTTTTAAACTGCCTGGCTCCCAACCCCTGATTGTTTTATATTACTATATTCCCCTGCCAATATTACTAACCTCCCCTTATTTGACCACAATAAACATATTTTTATTTGAAATATCTGCTTAGTCTTCTTTATTTTACTCTTCACACTTTTTTATTTGTATCTTGTATGTGTAATATGTATGCTCCTGTTTTAGTAAAATGTATTTATATTACATGTCTTTGTATTTGTAATGTAAGAGGTCCTTGAGTGTCTTGAAAGGCGTCCTCAAATAAAATGTATTATTATTATTATTATTACTATATGCTGTACATGTTGTAACATCACTATGTTTACTTTAAGCCATTACATCCATAGAACACTAGTATGCTTGATATACCGGTAAAATATAATTGTTCCTGCCCACGCACCACTTATTGCATCCTAGCTATCTCAGAAGGGTTGGACTCTTCTCTGTGGACCTTTCCACAGATTTCCTCCTTTTTTCACTCCCAAATGCTTTTGGAGTGAGTTTTCTTTCTTGCCTGATACAGTAGGAGGCACATTAGGCTTTCCATGTGGAATGTGGGCCTGTGAGACTGCTGTGATTAAGAGCTATAAACTACATTTTAAGTGCACAGTTCACAACCACAGTGGTTGTACATAACAGACGCGATCGACCTGTACTCATCGCTCAGGGTGGAATAGCGATTCTATTTTAAAATGCTATTTTGCACAAATGAAGCCTGTTTGTACAGTATATTATGGGTATACAGAAGTATTATACATTCCTATTCATTTTAATATTCACTTCCCTTTCTCTTATATCTTGTCAGACATGATGGAGAGAGCCATCATTAACACATTTGTGGGCCATGATGTTGTGGAGCCTGGCAACTATGTTCAGATGTTCCCTTACCCCTGTTACACCAGAGATGAGTAAGAATGATCTCTCTCTCTCTCTCTCTCTCTCTCTCTCTCGCATCCAAAACAGTGGTGTATGAGATAGCTTTTAAGTCATTAGTTGAGCCTATTGTTCTGCCTCTAGTTTCCTGTTTGTCATCGAGCACATGATGCCACTGTGCATGGTCATCTCCTGGGTCTACTCTGTCGCCATGATGATTCAGCACATTGTCGCAGAGAAAGAGCATCGCCTCAAAGAGGTCAGACAGTCCTCTTCACTGTCTATCACTGTCGTTAAGTCTTCGTTTAATTGTCTGAGGTTGTCACTGCTGCGGCGGCCTGTTTGACTGGCTGCTATCTCCCTCCATCTCCTCCATGCCAACAACCTGTAGCACAAACGTGTCAAGATCACTCATGTCCTCTCTAGTGCCACCCAGGCAAATGGCCGTTTTGTATATGTTCTCATTCATCCTGTTTATTTCAGATGCTACAATATTGTCCGTAGCAGATGCTAAGAGATTAGACCCAGCGGCCTAGCAAATCTTAATTCATTCTATTATATGACCAGTATAACATTTGTTCTGTACATCAGAGTCAACAGTGCAATAAATCAGCTGTAGAATAGTCTACCCTGGTTTAACTTTATTTTCTGTAACGTGAATGTATTGGTAGGATATTTCAGGTGTCTCCTAAATACAATTAAGTAAAATTAGAAAAGTGTAGCTTTAAAGGTACGTTCCTATATTGTTGTAGAACCCCAATTTCATGAAGGGGAATATGCACTATGATGCAGAGGAGTAGAGATGAATGTGAAGCACCCAGCGATCAGGTGCCAACCTAGACCAACACAAAGGTGTTGTAATACTGGTTTCAGTCACAAGGGCATCCAGATAGAAATGGAGGTGTGTATACTGTGTGTCTGTTTACCCAGTACAACCACTGCTCTGTACCAATCTGTGCGTCTGCTTCAGGTCATGAAGATGATGGGGCTGAATAACGCGGTCCACTGGGTAGCCTGGTTCATCACCGGCTTCGTCCAGCTGTCCATCTCCGTAACAGCGCTGACGGTCATCTTGAAGTACGGCCGGGTGTTGCTGCACAGTGACCCCTTCATCATCTGGCTGTTCCTCACCATCTACGCTGTGGCCACCATCATGTTCTGGTGGGCAGCCTGCTTCTCCGCTGACACCTGTAACTGGTCAGGACATGAGCGTTCATGAATAATTATCCATTACTATCCATTAGCACTGCAGTCTAGATGAGCTGTTCATGGAAATACTGTGGTTGGTCCCCCAGAGAGGATGTGCATAACTAAATACAGTATTAGCAGGCCATCCATATGGTCTCAAATGAATCAATATATACTTATTTACTCTTGGCGCTATAATGTAGCTTTAAAGACAAGTAGTATAGTACTCATGTTAATGTATAAGTCAGTGCAGTAAGTCTATCTTACAACATGTCAGCATATAACAGCATTAACATGAATGCATGTGTTCCCTGTGCATAGCTTCCTGGTCTCTGTGATCTACTCTAAGGCCAAGCTGGCCTCTGCCTGTGGGGGAATCATCTACTTTCTCAGCTACGTGCCCTACATGTACGTGGCTATTAGGGAGGAGGTGGCCCATGACAAGATCACTGCCTTTGAGAAATGCATCGCTGTAAGGACCATTCTCCTCTGTCGCACCGTTGTAACTATATGTAGAGAATATGTATTGTATACTGAAGACACTGCACTGTCAATCCTTAAACTGTGACAACAAACAATTACGTTATAAAAAAACAATGAAGATTTTGAAATCTTTCAATTTCATACGATTTATAAAAGAAATAGTAAAATGTTGGCCCTATTCATGTTCTGAGCCTTCTATACTGTGCATCATGACACAATACAGTGATGTTGATGATGATTTCTCCATCTCTGTCTCCAGTCTCTGATGTCCACCACAGCCTTCGGCCTTGGTTCAAAGTACTTTGCCCTGTACGAGGTGGCAGGGGTTGGCATTCAGTGGCGGACCATCAGCCAGTCGCCTGTAGAGGGGGATGACTTTAACCTTGGTCTGTCCATGATGATGCTAATCATCGACGCCAGTGTGTATGGAGTACTTACCTGGTATATAGAGGCTGTGCATCCAGGTATGAATTAATAGGGGTTTAGTTTAGAATGTTGAATGGTTAAACATATGATCAGGTATTGTGCTGAGAGTTTAAGATGCAGTACTTGTACAGGACACCTGGCAATTGCCACCGAAACAGCCAGTTATAAATTACATGACTCAGTCAACCAATTGCGAGATAATTTTGAATTTATATCAGGGATAAGTAGGAAATAAGGAATTAGGATAGTTTCAAATAATCAACCCTGAACTATTAGCTTGCCTCCATCGGACTATTTTTATCCACTCATTTTATTTTCGCCCAGATTACAGTCTGGAAACCCTGTTTGCATTAGCGCCACAAACAGTCTACGCCCAATAGGAGGCAACGACTAACACTTGTCAATGGAGCATGTCCAGACCACAAGGTTACTGAACTGAATCAAAAACATGTCAGGTTCACCCTCCAGTCAGTGCTGTTGACCAGACACTGGCCTCAATCTGGAGTCGGTCCCTGGGCGCCGCACGAGTGGCTGCCCACTGCTCCCTTCGGGGATGGGTTAAATGCAGAGAATGAATTTCTCCTAAGGGGGATTAATAAAGTATGATTTCTTTCTTTCTTTCTTTCTTTCTTCTTTCTATCTCTTTCCCACAGGAATGTACGGGCTGCCACGCCCCTGGTATTTCCCCTTGCAGAAGTCCTATTGGTCCGGCAGTGGGCGCATGGAGACGTGGGATTGGCCGTGGTGTGGAGGCGGGGCTGCCAGGCTGAGCGTGATGGAGGAAGATCAGGCTTGTGCAATGGAGCACAGAAGATCTGGTAAGGAGGATTGGTGGTTTCCCAAAATGTCCTCAAGTTCCTTACTTCTGCACAATAATATGACAGAACAAATAAACTGAATAATAGTTGATGTCTGTGATGTAAATTGTAGAATATCGTAGAAATAACATAAACACAATGTATTTTGTTTATAATCGAAATTAACAACATCTCAGTAGAAAAAATAATTCTACGAGCTATATCAATCGTAACGTCTTCAACCCTGGTCCTGGGGATAGATACCTCCCTGCTCCAACACACCTGATTCTAATGAATGGGTCGTTACCAGGCTTCTGCAGAGCTACAGTAGATGACGACCCATTCATTAGAATCAGGTGTGTTGGAGCAGGGAGACAATCAAAACATGCAGAACAGTGGCTGTTTCTCAATATGCATTCTTTACTGTTACAGAAAATCCCAGAATGTATTTCGAATCAACAAGGGGCAATGGCAGTCTAGAAAACACAACAATACTAGCTATACTTTTCGAAATGCTACTGTTATTGTGTCATAAAATGCTGTTTAAAAGTTTTTGAAGCGAGAATATAGTTGTTTTAACTTCAAGATGGAATCTAGTTTAAAATTTGCTACAACGATTTTGTAGATGTGAGGTCCCGCTAACAGACCGGGACAGCCATGATACCTCGCCGGCTATCAAGCATTCAAAGGTGCATACAATTTTGCACTGATAATACCGGTACCAGTGTTGTCATCCCTGAGCCCAAGGTATTGCGCAATAGCTGAGAACGATAGCCAAGAATATGCATCTCAATCTAGATCTGTCCTCACGGTCTTGCAAGAACAAACCTCTCAAGAACACAAGTACGTACCTAGCGTTCTAGGAATTGAGAAACAGCCAGTGTGTCCCCCCAGCACCAGGGTTCAAGAACCTCTGAACTACATTATAATGGAGTTTGTGTTGCTCCTTTTCTACTCTGATGGTCGTCTATATCAGCCATTCACATAATCAGTCCTGGCAGGCCTATCTCCATTTTACCCCTGGTTACCTCTGAGCAATTACACTTTGTGTAATGACATTGGCTGTAATGACATCTGTTACGTGCTGCTACACCTTTAGCACCTGCACAGTCGTTTGAATGCCATTTATCCAAATGGTGGCCAAATGGTTTACCTTGTGTAGTAGCTCACGAGGGATTGGCCCAACCTAATTGACAGGGGAAAATATATTGTATGCAAGTGGGAGCTACTTTGAAATGTGTATGTCCAATATCTGGTTTGGTTAACAAGGCTTTCCATCACATCTCAGTTAATTTACATAATGTAGGCTCAAACTGTCTCTGCAACTGTAAAGGTATATTGTTGTACAGGACAACTTCCAGCATGCTTTGTAAACAAGCATATGAAAATCTGAAACCATGCTAAGAATACTCCAAATACTTAAAATAAGATCATAGTACTGTTATGAAAAATGCATTTTGGTTTCTGAATGATTACTATCACCAAAGTACATAACGTAAGGTATTATTTGAACAGCAGAACAATGTCTGCACCAAACATCTTTTGTACTGACAGATAACTATTTCTCCTTTTAATTCCTTGTGCTGCCCCTAGAGGAGATGCGGGGTATTGAAGAAGAGCCCAGCCACCTACCCTTGGTGGTGTGTATAGACAAACTCACCAAGGTCTACAAGACTGGCAGCAAGCTGGCACTGAACAAGCTGAGCCTCAACCTCCATGAGAACCAGGTGGTGTCCTTCCTGGGACACAACGGTGCCGGCAAGACCACCACCATGTGAGGGAGAAGTTTGTTTGCATGGCCAGAAACTATTCACATGGCATTTGTCTTATTACTAAGTATTGGTGATATGTACTATACAGTAGAATGATAAAATTGTTCTGTACATTTATTATATAGCTTTGTACTGCGTTTAGGCCTGTCACGATAACTGTTTTTTGTTGGTCAATATATTGTCCCATAAATAATCGCGATAAACTATATTATTGTCTTCATGGTATTTTAGAATTAAAGTGTTTCATATGTTCATATGTTTGGGATATTGTTGCAGTACGTTGGTAAGTAGTGTGTAATCATATCAGGTTTGCAGTGATACATTTCCATGTTTTCTTTTGTAGGGCGGTAGAAACTTGAACCGGTACAGTAGCAGAATGATTCAGAATTTTAGAACGTTTGTGGTGAACATGTTTGCTTCGAACTTGAATTTTGAATGTTTTCTGTAAACATTCCAAAAATATTAGATTTAAACTGTCACCCTTCCTCCAGCGTAAATGTGTGTTCACCGAGAATTTCCTCCTCAAACAGTTTGCTTATGTTCGCGGCAAACTCAAAGAAAACTGAAATCTGTTCGACAATTGTGAACGTACCTTGTTTCCGCTATTGTCATGTGACATTAATTATTTGTTGTTGATGGTTAAACCAGGTTCATTGTTTGGCTAAGTAGGCTATTAAATGAACCTTGAAGCAAATAAAACAAATCCTGTATTTTTTTATTTATTCTTCTAAACATAGTTAGCTGGAATTATGTCATCATCGGGGGGGGGGGGGGGGGCACGGCAGGTAGCGCAGTGAGAAAAAAGGAGACGAATAGCCCAAACTGGCTTTGATGGGTTACGTAAGTG
>JAODUE010000024.1:5033720-5052129 GCA_027564755.1 Amblyopsis hoosieri
CGTCCAGCTGGGAGGAGGCCTCGGGGAAGACCCAGGACTAGGTGGAGAGATTATATCTCCACACTGGCCTGGGAACGACTCGGGATCCCCCAGAGCTTTCCAATGTGGCTCGGGAAAGGGAGGTTAGGGTTCCCCTGCTGAAGCTGCTGCCCCCGCGACCCGACTCCGGATAAGCGGATGACGATGGATGGATGGATGGATGGCTACAGCCCACTGCATTTTGTCTGTCAGGCCCATATTTGTTTTTAGGGTTAGGTGCTGTTAAAAGAAATACCAGGGTTCACATGGTTCCAGCTTTGACTGAATGTTTTCAACTGTGTTCAATTGTGTATTTTATTATTTTAATTAGATTATTGTGACGTTGATGAATATCAACATTTCATTAATATTGATGAACTCTAGGAAAAGTAGGCCCCATGCAGATAGCAGTGATCTCATCAATCTCACTGCATTTTCCTGGTGCTCACCAGTTTCTATTTTGGTAAATATACTCAATAAATAAGGATCCCTCAAACTTTTAACCAAAGCAAAATGTCTGCCAGACTGTGGCGGGAATAGGTCTGTCAAACCTTTCAATATTTGTCCAAATAAATTGTGGACACATCACTGGCCATCCATATCAACTAGAATTTATATGGGAGTTAGTAAGTAAAAATACTATAATTTTAAGATTGCACCTTTTTATATTTTTCATTATTTACTTATTTTAAATAAATAAATACGTTATTGATTTATTTATTTACTAGCCTTCATAAAAAAAAACGAAAGTCCCTCCCGGAAATCACGTGATTCCGCGCATGTCCATTGGGCAATAATTTTGCAAGAGCAGCTGTTTACTGTCATGTTTTTTTTTATCAACAACTAATTTAACATGACTTTAAATACCGTAAGTAGTTTACTAGTATTGTGTCTATATACAGGCCTAATGTATGGTCTACCAAGCAGATATTTTCAGGTAAGCGTTTAGCCAAATGCTAGTTGAATATACATTTAATTTGCCCATTCATTCACTTACGATGGTCTATCCTGTTGTACTGTACTGTTTAGTCTAGCAAGAACAATGGGTTGAAGACGGTCAATGAGCCCCAGTTTACCGAGAAATATTTCACTCAGACTCTTGACCACTTCAATTTCAACAGCAATGGAAATGGCACCTACAACCAGCGTTACCTAATATCAAGTAAATGTAATCTGTTTTACAAACAATGAACAGCATGTACTTGTTTTTGCACGAAGCCTAACTAAAGTATGCTCATTATTTTCAGATAAGTACTGGAAGAAGGGCTACGGGCCTGTATTCTTCTACACGGGGAATGAGGGAGATATCTGGGATTTTGCATTAAATTCTGGATTCATCACAGAGTTAGCAGCAGAGCAGACAGCCTTGGTCATATTTGCTGAACATGTAAGATAATGCATGATCAGTAGACAACTAGTGTATTAATAAATGGGTCTGGCAACAATGCAAACAGAATGTAGGCTACATAAAATATTTATTTATTTTGGTTACATACACAATGTAGTGCCATTTTGAGTTTGAAAAATGCACGATATATATATATATATATACACACACACACTATAACTAGACATGTCTGTGTTCATCAAGGTAGTTTCCTGTCCAGACGAGTCACATGAAACCCATGATGAAACATGATCACTGCAAATCCTATTTCCTCAATCGCACTGCATATCATTAAACAGAGAGTAACACAATCTTTGTGAATACTATAACAATAGACATTGTATGCACGTTTTGGAATGTGAACAAGTTTCAAACCTATTCCATCCTCCTTCACAGAGATATTATGGCAAATCGCTTCCATTTGGTGAAAAGTCCTTCAACATCCCCCAAGTTGGCTTACTGACAGTTGAGCAGGCACTAGCTGACTATGCAGTCATGATCACTGAACTGAAACAACAGCTAGGTGCCACACAATGTCCTGTCATTGTGTTTGGTGGCAGGTAGGAACTCTATCCTCCCCACAGAATATGACTCTTCATGTTCTACCTGTGCAGGGCAAGGTTTCACTGGTGTGAAACCCTAGTCTGGTTAAAGCCTGAAAAATCATAGAGGCATAATGTGTATAATATCATTAACCATTTTACATTGATATCATGTGACTAGACAAACCACATGGGCACACCCTCTGCTCTGTTCTGCAGTTATGGCGGCATGCTGTCAGTCTATATGAGGCTGAGGTATCCAAACATTGTTGCTGGGGCCTTGGCAGCCAGCGCTCCTATACTGTCAACTGCTGGGATGGGAGACTCCCGGCAGTTTTTCCATGACGTAACCTCTGTAAGTTGTAGCAAATGGGGTAGCCAAGCAAAGTCAAGTAATGAACTATGCTATTGTGACATTGTATTTTACACCTCCAGATATGTAATACAATAATACAACAAACTACAGTATGTAGTTGAGCAAGTGCAATAAAAATAAGTGCTACATAATCAGACAATGACTTGGAATTGTTTATAGCCCCACTCGAAAGCTGAAATGAACAAATGTTAAACATGAACATTTTATGCATTGTAACCAGTTTTGTAGCTGGAGATGCTTTTGGAGAGTGTTTTACCTGTACTCTATACTGTGCAATGTATACACATGTACTGAACCTTCCTGTGAAGGACTTTGAGGGCTACTCTACTGCGTGCAGAGATTCTGTGAGGGGATCCTTCCTGAGGTTGCAGGACCTGGCTGCTCACCAAGGTAAGTGGTTGGCATTCTATCAGATTCTGCTTCAGACAACCCCCACTCTCCCCACCTGTGAAACTCATTGAATGTAGGTAATATAGATATGGAAAGCCATTATACAAATACCTGATGGGTACAATGCACATATTTACTTTTAATTGAATTACACCCATTCTTATTGAACATGTTGAGAATTACCCAGAGATGACACATAATTTGGACCACTGTATTTCTAGCACCACCAAAAAATCAGCTTGTATTGTGTGAATAGTGAAAGCTCTATTTGATTATACACATTTGAGTAGCTAGGCAGTGCAGAGCTTGCGGCTTAATGTACAGTGAGGTTTCAGGTGAGAGAGGGGTTGGTTGCATACTGGTGTTTGAAACCCAAACGTAGTTTCTGTAATGCCCATACAGTATATGTACAGTACATACATACACACAGTATACAGGGGATGATGTTGAATCTTGTACACAGATTACAGAGGCATCCAGTCTGAGTTGTTCCTATGTAAGACGCCGTCCTCTCCCAAGGATATCCACCAGCTCAATGGCCTTCTCAGGAATGCCTTCACCCTGATGGCCATGTTGGACTACCCTTACAGCACACACTTCATGGGCAGCCTGCCTGCCAACCCAGTCAAGGTGCAACAGACTTTCTTATGCCATCAGCACTTTCCCAATCTGTAACAGTTTCATGTATAAATGATTAACATAGTCTTATTTGTGCTAAGGCCATTCATTAGGCCTTTCCATTTGCAGTTCTGATATAACCAATACAACTACGCTACACAGTACAAAGATGCCAGAGGAATATAAAAATGAATTTAAATAAGTGATTCTCTTTTGTAGTATCCTAGCAATGTGTGCATTTGCAGGTTGCATGTGAAACCATGCTGAGAGGACCAGATCTACTAGCTAACCTGCGTGACACTGCAGGTAAAGAGAACCTATCTCCAAATGGCTACTGCAATGCGTTCACATAGTAACAAAATGTCACATCCACTATTTGAGGGGAATATGTAAGATGACAAATAATTGGCACAATTCTAAGAATTTTTAATACTACACAATTCTGCCTTTTTCTCAGACCGGATTATGTCTTTTCAGGCCTACACATACAGTATGTTGCTATTCACATCAGCCCGCACTAAAGGGCACTGTTGGCTAGAGCTAAAAGCCACACATGTAACATAAGATATTTCTAAACTCTGGTTTGTTTCATGCCTTACAGCAATTGTATACAACGCTACAGGGATTCTGACCTGCTTTGACCTGTACAGCCTGTATATAGAATGTGCCGACCCCACTGGTTGTGGACTGGGTTTCAACAGCTTGGCCTGGGACTACCAGGTAATGTGGTAGATTACAAATCCACTGGCTGGGACAGGCCTTCACAGCCAATAACTAACCTCTTACATTCAGCTGTAACACATCCATACTGCTCACTGGTACCAACGGTTGTATTCTGTGGCAGATTGAAACCTTGCAAAAGGAAAATAATCTGAATGTTTGCAGGTGTTTCATATATGGTCTTGCTTCATATTCTTGACTCTGCAGTAGGAATTTGCATAAAGGTATAACCCAGGTCTGAAGCAGGGTATTGTGACGTAATGGCCTCAATGTTCCAGGCCTGCAGTGCTGAACTGTAGCATGTAGCCTTGCATCTCTGTGTCTGTGGTTGCAGGCATGCACAGAGGTGGAGCTGTGCTTCGAGAGCAACAATGTGACCGACATGTTTCCCGCCATGCCCTTCACAGAGGGCGCCAGAGAGCTTTACTGCTCCCAGCGCTGGGCTGTGGTACCCCGACCGGGCTGGCTCCGGACACAGTACTGGGGAGATGGTGAATGCTGCAGCGTCACATAAAGACATGCTTTTTCTACTTGTAGAAACAGACCTGACACATTTCATCCTCCCTAGTCCCTACTATAACTAGACATTTTTAGGTCAACAATTTTACATCTAAAGGCCCATTCATGCTTCTGCGTCTAACTTTACGTCTTAGCTACGGCGTAGGTTTAACGTGTTATGCTTCTGCGTCGGCCGCATGGACCTGGGTGCGTTGCTATTGGCGCGAAGCAGCAAAATGCGGAAGTACCATGTCTTGTTTATGCACTTGAATTAGAACACAAATTGAGTGTAAACATTTTGAACTAAGCATATACAAATATTTATTTTTGATCTAATCTTGGTTACACCAACATATCATAGAAAACAATCTGTGCCGACAAGAAATAATATTATACAAGACAGATTTTCACTGCATTAACAACACGGAAATGCCTTGGCTCCCGATAGAACACTACTAGAGTGAAAAAACTTTAAAACAAGCATATATAAAAATATATATTTCCACCAAATCTTAGTTACACCCAACACGTATCATAGGAAACAATCTGCAGACACATTGTATTTATAAAAGACCACAGATAACCCCCCCCCCCTCCGGCTCGAGATAGAACACTAATAGTGTAAACGTTTTGAAATAAGCATACTATTTATTTAATTCGACTCTTAGTTACACCAACATTAAGCCTATCATAGGTGCTGACGCATAATAGTATTTATTTGCTGCCAGAACGAGGAAATGCTATAGGGAAATCCCAGTCTTGTCATGTGCTAAATTCTTTAATTATTCTCAAGCAAGACATAAAAACATCTTTCCAGCTAATCGAATACCATGATTGTCAAAGAGATACAGTCTGTGCACATAGGGATATGGCGTTGTTATAAACCATTCCTAATTCCAAAGCACTACTCTGGCATATGGGCTTGCATCCAAAAGACTGCTGCGTCGAATCGACGGACGCGTAGTTCCATTTTTGGAGAGGTGCACGTCAGTCTATGCCGTATCTTACACTGTAGCCTTGACGCAGAATGCAATAGTTCCAGAGCTGACATATCACTAGGACTCTGAGATTTTGACTGAGATTTGTTTTAACAATGTTTTTACCCCACCAACCATCTCTAACATGGTCATATTCAGCCCTCTCCACAGCCAGCAACATCATTTTCTCCAATGGTGATCTGGACCCTTGGGCCAATGGAGGGGTAAGACATTTGGTTGACTGGAACGACACTTTGAACTCTCTTGAATGTCCAGTCTCTGAATACCTGGCTCTGTTTATACTGTAGGTCCGGAAGTCCTTGAGCTCTTCACTCATTGCAATCAACATAGCTGGGGGAGCCCATCATTTAGATCTGAGGTAATGGAGCTGCTGTTCACTCTTTAAAACAAATGCTCCCGCTCCCTTCATTAGAGGCACATTTTGATTCTGAATTCTCTCCCGTGTCTTTGTTCAGAGGTGCCAATGTTGCAGATCCAGTGTCTGTTGTAAATGCCAGGAAGACAGAATCGAAGCTCATTGCACAGTGGGTGAAGATGGAGAGGATACGTTTAGCACAATCCAAAAAGGAGTAAACTAACAAAATGAAGCAGATCTGGCGTTTATTGTAAACCATGTGACAACAGTATGGTCATGATTAATAATTCAGTCATTAACAATCAAATGAAGGCCCCACCACAGCATACTGAAAGTCCTCATGTTAGCTGTTCAGAAAAAATAAACATCCATTGTTATCAAAAACTTTACTGTCAATACAGCTGAGTGCTACTGCTACTGTTAGAATATGTTCCCAATTTACATTTTGCACAAAGTATTGTACTGTTGAATTACATGATGTATTAAAACCTTTTAATTAAATTCTACACAAAGCATTTTTTTATATATATATATACACATAGTACAGATTGTAGGCATGTGGATATTAGGTAAGGACACTAGTGTTGAGGGTTTAACGGAAGTAGCTTTATGGGCCAGTTTCACAGATATGGATTAGTCTTAGTTCTAGACTAAGAACGTTTTCCCCAATAGAGATCATTGATTTTGTTTTGGTCTTTGACTAGGCTTATGGGAATCAATGTCCGTGAAACCAGCCATAAATGTTCAAGCCCCACAGCATTTACAGAGACAGCAAGACTAGTACTTACTGTCATGTTATTGGCAAATAGTTCCTTGATAGATTCATCACAACACCAATGAATCATGTTAAGACAACCAGTCCAAGGAAAGTACAGTACTTTCATTTGCTTTACCTTTTAAGTTAACCTTAAAGTCAGTGGATTACTGTCAAATTATTGTGTGCTGGCTAACCGCTGATGTTTAATTTTATCAGAACAACCCTGCATGTACGATGTAAACAATTTTTTATTGTAGCAATTGTACACTAATACACAGTCACAATCAGCAAATATCACCTGTCTGCTAGCTTCCTGTTCTGTGTGCATGCTGAATAATGAATGCAGTGTTTCTATGCAGCTCTGAATAGGAACATAGAATCTTCTAGCCTTTGCAATGTGTTTCACTGAACAACCTGTCATTGAAGGGAGAGTACATTTGTTTTGTTTATATTTGAACTAACATTTTCCAGAATGACTGACTATACCTTTAAGCTTTTTTCATCACATTTTTTCATCTGAATTTAGTTGATCAAGATGTTTGATTTAGTTGCTGACCAGGATGTTTAATGGTAGTGGATTTTGGATACAGTAAAATGTTTATACATCCTCTAATCATTTGTAGATGTTAAAATGAATGGGTTCCTTGTTTTAAAAGATGATTAAATTAAGTCAACAGCTTAATTATTGAAACACTCGTAATTTCAAGTTCAAAGTCCTATAATCACATGTTAAAACTAGTTTAAGCCAGTTTGACCATGATGGCATGGTCTAAAAATGGAACCCTGTCCTTTGGGTAAACTATCAAAAGCTCTGACAATATCTTAATTGATACTTATTCTATGGCTTTAGAACATGGCTTTTACCTTTTAGGGTTTCATTCCAAACAAAGAATGGTGAATAGTCTTGGCATATCTTTGGCTTGGGAATCATGCCATCATAATCTAGCAATACTAAACTGACATACAACCCTTATTGGCAGGATAATAACCAAGATATAAAGGGTGTGTAAACACCACGTTTTGGAGGGAATGCTGAAAATGTAAAATTCCTGGTTCACCTAACAAATGAATGGACACGTAAAAAACAAAAGGTAGAAAATGTATGTTAACATGGACAGTAAACAGTTGAATGTTGTCTGAATCAACATTAAAGGCACGCAGAGGATGACAGCTATAGAAGTTTAGGGCTTATACACAGTATGGGGCTTTTAGTCTCAATACAAATTCCTCAGTAAATCATAGATAGGTTGTTCCCTATTGATATTTACAGAAATTAATGCAATCTGATCTGAAGCTACAACTACTACAACTTAAAAAGTGACCCAGTCTAGCAGGGTATTCTAATCTAGAACATATACACTACAAGCCAACTTAAATTACTTGATAGATACATTTACATAGAAATCTCACTGATTTTGCACCTCCCACTAGACCAAACATAAATCTATGTTGTAACGATCTACCTTGCTATCTATCACCAAGACACAAACAAATTGATTTCAGAACAAAGTTAAAGGAATAGCAGCTGCTTAAGCAGAACCCACTCCACGCACGCACACGCACCTCAAGTGCACACTGGCATTCCAGCAGAAGCGTCACAGTATAGAAACATGTCTGGTCATGAGACATGAGCCGAGGTCAGAGGTGCATGTTTCCTCTGCTCTGATCAACACTGACTCAACACAGCTGAGGTGCAAGTCACAGTCTGTTCTTCAATGCAGATTAGTGTCTAATAAAATGCCAAGGCAACACCAGGTGTGAAAAAGCGCTCCAATAAATAAGTCTGGACCTGGCTACTCGTCCATCTGCAAGAAGAGGAATTTTCCAGCTGTGTACATTTCAGGGTTTAGGGTTGCCGTGGCAACCTAGCACAATTAGTCACTGAGATGTTAGTGAACAACAGAATAACTGATGGTACGTCATGGTGTTTGGTTAAACCCTGAGATGTGGTTGTGCCCAGGTATGGTCAGCGAGCATCTGCGGGCCATATGGGCAGGGGGTGAGCCTCTGTGTTGAACACATACTGGTCCAGGCTGAGGAGCTGGGGGTCGTCAGAGAACAGCAGGTACAAGTACTTGAGGGTCTCTCCCAGGAAGAAGCTCTCCATCTTGTCTCGGGGGCTGGGGTAGTTGGGGTCGCGCACGTTGTTGATGGAGGTGTAGCCGCCAGACGCAACCTAACCGCACACGGAGAGAGCACGGGTTGACCCAGTGTGCACGTACGTGCGTGGCTTCTAACAACACGCTGGGGCTTATACGCTAATGCATGTCGAGTCCTCACCTTGGTGTACTTGTTGAAGCTCTGAAGGATCTCCCAGCCCCAGTCTCTGTACTTCGTGTCCTTGGTGAATCTGTAGAGGTAAAACAGGCTCTCCACTGTCTCTGGTCTCAGCAGATTGTGTCTGTCTGCCAGCTGGGGGGAGAGGGGGAGAGAGAGATGTGAGAATCAAGGTCCTGCAAGTTACTGGCAACACACCCTGATCATTTAAACCAAACTATGCCAAGTGTCTAGATTGGTGAAGATTCTGTAGTTTGTCAATACTAGATTACTGAAGCAAATGTGTTCCAAGTGTTTATAAGGGTTGGCTACCAAACTGTACTGAATGAATTACGTAGGCGGGCACTACAGAATTAGTGAGCTTCAGTGTGACTTTGCCTTGTAAATCGTGTTTCAGGCCGGTAAACCTAGTGTGTGGCCAATCAGCATCGTACTGTTAGCTACGGGCGTGGTTTAGGTGTGACAAAGGAGACTTGAAAACAACTAAAAAAAAACAGATGTTTTCTCAGGTTAGATATGTTGCTAGGCCTGTCACGATAATTTTTTTGTTGGCCGATTAATTGTCCCAGAAATAAGCGTGATAAACTATATTATTATTTTAAGGGCAGACAAGAAAAGACAAGGGTGGAATGACTGACTATATAGGCTTTATCCAAGGAGTCAACAAGGGAAGCAGGGAGAAGTTTAACTGAAACACGGGAAACATTTTATATTCAAAACAAGCATCCAACACACGGTCGTGGTGAAGGTTGGTTGTGAATTACGTATTGATGTGCCCTACACCAGTGACCATGATTTTGTCCAGACAGAGCAGTAACCTAATCCAGTATTTTAGGCTAAAAGTGACACAGTTCATATGTTTGGGAGATTGTTATCATTAAGCAACTAAAATGTCAACTTACTATAATCATTTCAGGTTTGCAGCGACATATTCCATATTTTATGTAGAACAGTAGACATTTTAACCAGCAGCAAAAGAGGTGAGTTCAGAATTGGCGAGCGTTTGTGGCGAACATGTTTGCTTTGACCTTGAATGTTAAACTTTGTGTGTAAACGTTCCAAACATATTAGATTGAAACTTGCCTCCCTTCGTCCAGCGTCCATGTGTGTTCGCTGAGAACTACCTCCTCAAACCATTTGCTGTGAACTCAAGCAAACAGAATTTTTTTTGCCGCTATTGTCAGTTTCATTGCTTGGAAAAATAGGTAGGCTACAAACCTTGAAGCGAATAAAACAAATGCCGTATTTTTGCATTTATTCTTCTAAATGTAGTTGGCTGGAATTATACAGTCGTGGGGAAAAATACCTTTACTTAAACAATACAATATCCATTGGCCTTGAGGAACACGCATCAGCTGTCGCTGTCTGCTCTGTACGTGCGTGCGAGAGAGAGCGAGCGAGCGAGACAGAAATGTCACAGGAGCAGCGCAGCACTTATGTCTTATGTCAGCAACACGCGGTCAGAAAAATGATTGAAGTTATGTCCAATCGCACGATAAGATAATATAATATAGTAATTATGTGGCAGGCCTGTGTGATGCCATAGCAAATATTGCAACAAGCATCTGATAGCCTGCAGCCAGCGCCAAAGGAGCTGAACCCTCCGTGGACGTCCAAAGCGTGAGCAGTAGCCAACCCCGGTATTTATGCTGGTGCCCCACCCACCTTGACATCCACGTCCCTGATGCTGCCCTGGTGCATGTTGAACTGCACGATCTCCGGGCTGAGGCCCGTCTCCATCTGGGCGTACATCTGGTAGCAGGTCTCCATCAGCTGCTTGGCCAACTCCATGTGCTCGCTGGGCAGCCCGTTGTGGTAGCCCAGGGCTAGTGTTCCGGGCAGGAAGCACACCAGGTGGTCCTGGAACAATGTAGCCCTGAGTCAGCTCTCTATGGTGACTAGCTGTCTGTCTATGTTATAGTCCCTTAGAAATACACCCTCTCCTTACAAAGGAGGGTGTATTTCAAACAGGTAGTTATTAAGAGAATGTTGATATGTAACCTGTTTTAGGAACTAAGTTAGCCCTGATAGCCATCAGAACCATATGCTTTCAGACAGAAACATTTCAAGTAGATATGCAATAACTAGACCATATATAGAACCATTCAATATAGTCACATATATCCTGTCTTTGCAGAAAGGTCCTTGAACAGCTGTCCTACTGTTATAAGACCTGTGTGACTGCTGGCAGGCTGCAGAAAGGCTTATATGAGGAGCAACAGTACTGACCATCTTAGGGCTGAACTGCCCATGGGAAAGCTCTCCAACAAAGGTGAGGCCGTTCGGCGAGGACTTCTGCAACAGATTCTTCTTCACCCCCTCCACTGCCTGTAGGTAATCCTGGAGGAACCTGAAACACACACAGTTTAGCAGCAACTATGATTCGTGAGCAGTCATGCATGTCAGAAACAACAAGAGTCTGTGCTGATGTGCTGCAGGTGTAGCGGAGGACAGAGCTACAAGGCATTATTTCTCCTTGATGTAGAAATTCCTTAAGCACAATAATCACAAAGTCCCTTAATCACAAAGGAAACGTGGGGGTTTCTGAACAGAGCCAAACACAAGAAATATACTTCCCCTTGATCCAAAAGCCACATAATTAACAGCTAATCTAGGTCAAAGCCTGGAGGCGAAACAGAAACAGCTTGAGAGCTGCAAGCACCTTAGTTGAATACCCTCCCCAGAAGTGACATCAGTACAGCTCCCCCACCAGACCAGGCCAGCAGGGTTAGCTGAGGCATGACGGCCGTGCGGGAAGCTGGTAATGTCTCTCAGCCTATAGGGGAACAGCAGGTACCACAGCACCTGTGGCCAGAGTGGTTGTTCCAGCTGTGGCAGATCTGGCAGTAGAGAGGGGGGCTCTCTGCGTGACCTGTATTGCTGCTGCCAGCCCCCTATGGGCCGCTTGCCTCACACCAGCTTCAGTTAAAGGTGTACTCCGCTATTGCAAGCTAATTGTAAGCTAATACACTTATTGTCAAATTCACCAAATATCTCCTCGCATTTCGGAACTTACCGTTCTCTGTGCGATTTGAGAAAAAAAAAACAAAAAAAAACTATTCAGGTACTTCTACACAGCCCTTGCTCTGTAAATAGGAACATAAAGTGGCAACAAAGCCATAGTACTACGCTTTGCTTCACAATGCATTTCAATGTGTGGGCCGGCGCTGCGGAGGGATATTGTTTTGATTTGAGCAACCAACGCAGCAACCACTAATCTAATAGCTACTAGCTAACAGCTGTTACCTAATGCTGTTAGATAGTAGCTAACTCGGCAGCGTGTGAGCAAGAAAAGAGCGCTAACGTACTGGTCCTCCTTCTTGCCGCCCTGGACCCAGAGCTTCAGCAGGTACTCATAGTAGCTGTCAGCACGTGCGCCCAGCGTGTAGATGCCCTGGTGGGTGAACTGGCCGCTGTTGGTGTTGATGAACATGGGCACCAGGCCGTCCAGCTTTCCGTCCAGCGCGTGCACCTGTTTCATCACCTGCTCCACGGCCACCTGCATGCAGTGCACGCACACACACACACACCAGAGTCAGGCTGGCTAATAAAGTACAAACACTGCTTTGTGGCATTTGGTCTTTACTAGTGCTTACACTACATGTTGATGTCACATTCTCTACATTTACATAGTTACTATGATTCCCATAATGCTACCACAAAATAAACTGCAGAGAAGAAAAAGAATACACTCAATAATCCTATAAATAATCACATTTTAATAAAATATCTGAACAAAAGATACTAGATTTCTATTAAGAATTACAAATTGTAACTTGTCTAGTTAATCATCAGAACATTATTTTTACATTTACTCAAGCATAACATGTAATTATATTGTCAACCGTGTGTGTGTGTGTGTGTGTGTGTGAGTGAGAGAGAGAGAAAGAGACAGACCTGGTACTGAGGGTCCTGCGTGAGGCGGCTGAGCTCTCTGAACTCCAGCTGGATGCTGGTGACCTCTGCCACGGTGCTGTCTGAGGTCCAGCGGGGAGGGTGGGCCGTGCCCATGCCAATGTTCACGTCAGAGTAGGGGATCTTGGACGGGGTTCTGAAGGCTGGCATCAACCTGGAGCCTATGTCTTTCTATGGAGGGGAAACGCACGCGGATGACTACAGGCTGGAGTAAACATTCCCTCTATGGCTCTCTGTGGGGGTGTAGGGGAGACTCTCACAGCTTTGTCCAGGAACAGGGTATCTCCAGTCAGGTGGTAGGTGCTCAACAGACCACCCAGGATACGGATGGTGCTCTCAAACAAGTTGACGTCCACGTTCTTGTTGAAGGACAGCTCTGTGGCCACCCACGTCTTGGCCTCCTCAAACTCTACATGGACAAGACAGCACAGTGAGCAACAGCTGAAGGCTATGGGGACAAGGCCTGGTCTACCATATGGGCAATCTGGGCATGTGCCCAGGGGCCCTTGGGCAGAGAGAGGCCCTCAGTGATGGGAGAAATATATTATGGATGAAGAGAAAGGAGCGTGTGCAATAAAAATGTCCCGCTAATAAGTAGCTTTTTCAAAAAAGCTAAAAAGAAGAGCCCTCTGCTACAAGCTACAGTATGCTCAGCCTCAGCTAACGGTAGCCAACTTGAGCAAAAACAAAAAATGACGCCGGTCAGCAAACAGAACAAGGTAACGCCATCTCAGGCTCGTTGGCTGGATTTGATCTGCGACTTTGCGAAGGGAAAATCTAGAAAGAAGAACATAAATGTAAGGGCTATTATGCTATCTGTGAATTGAGTAGGCTCATAATGTTTTGATTGTGTGACCAGATAATTATATTTTGCTGAGTATATTTTCCGTTTGCATAACACGCGTATTGCATAATTACTGTATGATGTGATGTTGCATGACATAGGCCTGTGTGAGCTTTGGTTGGTCAAGTGCAGTATGGCTACGTTCAGACTGCAGTCCTCAAGGTACGTACCGGTGCATACGGGACTAGCAGGTCACATATATAACTGGGAGAGACGCCATGGAGAGCTTTAAAAGTAATCAATAACATTTTAAAATCTACCCTGACACATCCCAGCAAGTGTAAGGAAGCTAAAACAGGTGTGATATGGTCATGTTTCTTGGTTCTGGTTAAAAGTCTGGCAGCTGAGTTCTGTACAGTTTGTAGTCGATCAATTGATTTCTGGGTCAGGCAGGTAATAAGGCTGTTGCAGTAATCCAGACGTGATGAGATGAAAATTATGCAAAATTATTTCCGTGTCTTTAAAAGTTAACATTGATCTTATTTTTGAAATATTTCTAAGATGGTAAAAACATGATTGCACAAGCTTAGTGACGTGATGTTCAAAACTCAAATGTCTGTCAAACCAGACACCAAGATTCCGTGCAACAGGCCTGATATGATCTGCTAAGGAACCAGCAGAAGGTAGAATTTCCATTGTCTTTTGCTGATGCCCAATGACCAGAATCTCTGTTTTGTCCGAATTCAGCACACCATATTTAACAGAACCATATGAGGAGAAATATTTGTTTATGGAAACACAGAACTTCCTGTTTGAAGAAGTATGATAGAAACATTCTAAAGCTGTACCAGAAATCCCAACCCAGTGCCTCAGTCTGTCTATCAAGATGTTATGATCAATAGTGTCAAATACAGCGCTAGGATCCATGAGTATAAGTTGGCGTGAGGTGTAAGCCAGCGGATTTGTACAGAAGAAGCCCATTAGCCTACTGTTGTAGACTACTAAAGCCTGTTAAACACTCACATGGAATATTGTCTCTGCCAGGCATGATGCAGATTGCCCGCAGACTGCCAGTGGATTTCATCTGCCCGTAGACTTTTTCTTTCTGCGTCTATCGCGCGCATTGATACATTCAGCTTCGGCAGTCAGACATAGGGTCATTTATCAAATTGTGGGGCAAGGAGGCGGGGTTAAAAACCATGCAACCATGTCTCGTGTGCAGTAACCAAACAGTCATTTTTTAACATGGTGGAGGACGATGATCCTTCTCTGTGTAGTATTGTGTGCAATGATTTTAACACCTCGCTCTGACCATCAAGTGACTACACTTCCTTATTATTACTTTCCACCTGCTCAGCTGGACTACAGCTAGGTGTGTGTGATTTGACATGCCAGCTTGACTGGAAGTTCAAATAAGTATGGTGTGCGTGGGTGCCTAGTCTGTACAGTGGGGTGAATGTTCTGTCAGGTGCCTGCAGTTTGCTGGGTGTAAATATTTTTGATATAGTGTGGGTGTTACGGACGAGAAGGGAGGCCCATACGTTACAGTGCCCAGGGGCCCCCGAGGGTACTAATCCGGCCCTGTATAGTGAGGAGCGAGGAGATGCTTGTTGAGCTCAGTCAGCACGGGAAGATCACAGCAATATTATGGAGCTGGGCACTTCTGTCTACACACTGTCTACTAGGGCGGCGCGTCGGCAAGAATCTGGCCATACAATACGTATCACATGGCCACGATACGATATATATCACAGGGCCACGATACGATATATTTGGGGATATTTTAATCAAGGAGATATATTGGTATTTCTAATTTGTGGAAAACTGTCATAGCAATGCTGATGTGTGGTGCCGTTGCAAAAAATAAACATTTGCTCAGGGACTGCAGACGGAAATAAAACTAACAAGCGTATTTCCTCTCTTATGAGAGGAATGTTTTTTGTACACAATCCCTTCTACAAATAAAGTAAAAAAAAAAAAAATAAAGTCTCTTTTTACATTTCACATACGTTTGTTTACAACTGTGTGCATCATAGTGACTGTATGGTAATGACAGAATGTCATCACTGGCATTGGGCTGACAAACTGAAGACTGTGCATTTCAAAAGGTTAAAACCACTGACTGCATTCATTTTCTCTAGAGGTTCAGCGCACCTTCTTTTAGCCCAAGAATCCACATGGTGTCCAGAGCGTCGATGAGCGTCAGGCCCAGGCCAAACCACTCCCCATAGGACTTGGAGATAGGCCTGAGCTCGTCGTGACCCCAGGCAAAGTCCTTGTAGCCCTTCCACGCATGTTTGAAGGCATCTCGCACTGACTCCAGCCTACTTCCTTCTGAAATACAACAGAAAAACGAATTAAACACTGACTGCAGGCACACTCCCACATCCTACTAATTTAAATGAGTCACGCTGAATAGAAATTTTATGAAGGCCTACATGTAATGCAACATTTAAAATTTATATATTTTACAGGGGTGAAGCATGTGAGAACTTCCTGCACATATGGACCTTAGCGCCCTGGGAGATCGAGGTTCCAATCTGTCCCGCGGTCATTTCCCTATACCTCTCTGACACTCCTTTCCTGTCTCTATACTGTCCTGTCAAATAAAAAGCTATATAAGTAAATAATAGTGTTATAGACATTGATTGAGCAAATCCATTGCTACACATTTAGCAATGGATTGTGATAATTACGTTGAACGGCTGTCGGCCTATTAACTCTGCTCCCACAAGTTGACACAAATTGAGTGTCCATTGGAAGCGCACATTTTGGCCAGAGAGCAAATACTGAGTTGCACGCTCAATTTCCATTTCTGACAGATACAGGTAGCTAGTATTACAAGCTAAACAAAAACAAATGTGGATTAAAATTAGTAAATCGTTATTGCTGCAATATTGACAACCTCTCCGTTATGGATTTAAACATTTACAACTACAATTATGTGATGTTGCTAAAAAATTTCTTTTTTTTCCCCCTTTTGTTTTAATTGCCACGATTAACATAAATAGCCTATTGCTAGGCTACACTACAGATGTCCTCTAAAATATAAACGCATTTGCTTTTCACGCACGCATTTGCTTTTCAACACACATTTGATGCAGCAGTATTATAAGTCTTGCAGAATCAATATAAAGTGAGATTTTCCAACGCTCTCGTTGTTCAGCCTTTACAGTGCATCTGTAAAGTATTCACAGCACTTCACTTTTTCTATATTTTGTTATGTTACAGCCTTATTCCAAAATAGATTTAAAAAAAAATAAAGGTTCCTCAAAATTCAACACACCCATAATAAAGTGAAAAAAGCTTGTTTGAAAATTGTGCACATTTATTAAAAAAAAAATAAGAATCACATGTACATAAGTATTCACAGCCTTTGGTCAATACTTTGTTGAAGCACCTTTGGCAGCAATTACAGCCAGTCTTTTTGAGTATGATGCTACAAGCTTGGCACACCTACTTTTGGGCAGTTTCTCCCATTCTTCTTTGCAGGCCCTCTCAAGCTCCATCAGGTTGGATGGGGAGCGTCTGTGCAGAGCCATTTTCAGATCTCTCCAGAGATGTTCAATGGGGTTTAAGTCTGGGCTCTGGCTGGGTCACTCAAGGACATTCACAGAGTTGTCCTGAACCTACTCCTTTGTTATCTTGGCTGTGTGCTTAGGGTCTTTGTCCTGTTGGAAGATGAACCTTCTCCCCAGTCTGAGGTCCAAAGCGCTCTGGACCAGGTTTTGATCAAGGATGTCTCTCATTGCTGCATTCATCTTTCCCTTGATCCTGACTAGTCTCCCAGTTCCTGCCACTAAAAACATCCCCACAGCATGATGCTGCCACCACCATGATCATCAGATGATCATCAGTGATCAGCAGATGATCAGTGCAAACAGGATGTGCCTGAGCTCCATTTTGAGTGTCATGGCAAAGGCTGTGAATACTTATCTACATGTGAATTTTTTATTTGAATAATTTGCAAAAATTTAAATTATCAAACAAACAAACTTTTTTCACTACGTTATTGTGTGAAGAATTTTGAGGACACAGTTTTTAAATTTTTTTCATTTTGGAATAAGGCTGTAACATAACATGTGGAAAAAGTGAAGCGCTGTATATACTTTCCTGATGTACTGTATAGATTGCAATCATTGTTGACAGTGTTATTGTCGACTAGTCAAAGTAAAAAAATTACTGGGAAATTAGTCATGTTTACATTGTATTTGCACAGGTGTATGTTATTAAGTAAGAGTAAAACTTGTAATTGTTTTATTTTGATCAAAGTTTAAGTGCTAGTGACATCTCACATTTGGCATTGATGTAAGCCTGAACATTTAACCCACATTGTAGAAAAAACAAATATATATAGTGTATCAGTATTCAGACTAAATCTATCGGGATATGATTTTTTGGTCCATATCGCCCAGCCCTAAAACAATGCGAGCTTAAGTACTTTCATACATGCTGCCTGATATTGACATCAACCACACAAAACAACAACGTCACCTGATTCCCCAGGTGACTGGATTGGATGCCCCCCCTTGTTGACCTCATCCTTTGAGTCATCAGTGGCCTGCTCATCCACGATCACAGCCCCACGCCAGCTACACAAAACCACAGTAAATGTTAAAGTGCTTTTGCATGACGTCCTGCCAACATCATCTCAGATCAAAACAAATGCGCCATGGGGCGGGCGGGCGGGCGGGCGGGCGCGCACGCGCACACACACACACACACACACACACACACACACACACACACACACACACACACACACACACACACA
>JAODUE010000024.1:5061841-5074347 GCA_027564755.1 Amblyopsis hoosieri
TTTTTTAATGTTTGCACACCAAGATTTTTTGTCGCATTTGCGAGTGAAATGGTCGCACTGTAAGAGCCCTGCGAGCTAACTGATGCGCCCGTCATTCAGAGACGAATGTATAGTTTATCAAAATACCGGAAATTAGTTTAAACTTTTATCGAAAAAGTTTATATCTCGATAGATGTTGAATTATTGTCCAGCCCTAGTCGACAGTCAAACTATAACCCTTTTATTTAGCCTGGTACTGGTAGGACAAGTTATTTTGTCCCTTCAAATTCATTCATTTGAACCTGGAAGGCAACTAAGGTAAGGAATCCAGATTGGCGCTACAGGCTATTTGTTTACTTTATAAGACCAGTGTGCATATGGAATTGATCTGGTTTTCTGTCAATCTGTCCTACCTTGTCAGATTTCCTACTGTAGTGCAAAACTTATAGTTCTGTCAATCTGTCACTGCAGTAATGTGAATGCGATAGTGAAAATACAGTCTCGCCTGCCAAATTTGACATTGTACTGCCCACTTGTGTGCAGTAACTGTTGATCATGCGGTCTCCCCAGCCAGCAGCCTGCACACTAGTGTGAAACTATGGTAAATATGTACAGGCAGTCTTTTAAAATTGTAATTATACCACTAACATTTTTGTTTCGTCAACAAAAATACATCTTAATTTTAGTCCTAGTTTATATTATCCGTGATCTATTAAGGTCTCGTTTTAGGGATTGGATAAAGGGTCGTTGACGAAAATATGACAAATTTGTCAACAAAATTAACACTGAGAACGCATGCCTTCTATAAATCGCTTTGCATTGTGTTTTGACAACTATAAAAATGCTCAGTGGTTCTAATCTAGTGTTGAGATAAATGTGAAATGAAAATTGTAGTTGAAGTACAGTAGCAATTTATGAGAGCTCAACCGGCTGCAGCTGTAGCAGGTTGGTGTCTGTGTGGACCGCGATTCTGTATTCCGGAAACGCGACACGAAACCATAGACTTTTGTGTCGTGGTTTTGGTTTCAGAACAGTTAGAAAAAATGCAGAACTAATCGATACAAATACAGCTTTGTCCCATCAGCCATTAGTCAATTAAACCATTCATAAGCGCAGCACTGGTCAGATGATAGTCTTTTGTATTTCATTTTTGTGTGTGTGTGTGTGTATATGTAGTTTTATGGTTTTTATACATTTCCTTATTTTACATGTATACACAAATGATTATGTATGGTACTATGAACTGTCTGTCATGATGAATTGCAATGATGATTCTTCACTGCAAAACAAATCTACCTTTGGGTATTAGTAAAGTTATCTACCTACCTTACTATTTTCTATGTTAAGGATATAGTGTGCAATATTGTCCTTAGCAGGGTGTTTTAACGTAATCCGATCTCAGCGGCAACAAGAAGTGTTCTTCTTTGAAGCTGCTGCTAGTGTGCCATCTAGTGGCAGAAAGTATAGGAAATTCTATTTTACAGAATGAATGTAAAGGCCAGAAAAAATGCCCAGATTATACCACTCAAAGGAAAAAAAATTATAATAAAACTGCAATATGAACCGAACCGTTGCTCAAAAACAGATGTACCGAACCGTGGATTTGGTAAACCGTTACACCCCTACTGTTTAGTGTAGCTAAAATCTCAATTTCATTTTATGACTAAAGTGACCAGTAATCTGTTCCTTTTACAGCTCGTCTTTACAAATGTATTAAAGGAACTCTAAAAGTAGCTTTGTTTCAGACAAGTAGACTACATGACAATGCTTAATTTGTAGTGTCCTCCTACACTGGAAAATATCCAGGACGCTTTTAATTATGGATTAAACATGTTAAACACTGAAATTACAAGTTTTGGAGGAGGGACAATTGCGCTTCTAGGATGCTTCTAGAGGAACACTCTAAAACCTTGTGGACAGCCTTACCAGAAGAGTTAAAGCTGTAATAGCTGCAATGGGTGGGCCAACTCCATATTAAACTCTACAGATTAAGAATGGAATGTCATTAACCTTCATGTGCATGTAAAAGCAGGCGTCTCAAAACTTTTGGCAATATAGTGTAGCTAGGAGAGGCTCTTTAGGGATTCGCTAGAATCTAAACTGTCTGTCGCTGTAGAAAAGCAGGTGACTATGTGCTTCCGCGTTGTTGGGATATTGGGAGAGGAGTATTTTTGCTGAGGGAAGACATTGACACATTGATCCAGTGTTGACCGTAATTGCTCTGTATTCTGTGTAATATGGCTCCACTGCTTGCTTTTCCCATCATTAGTGCCTCAAATGCCTCTTGAAGTACTAGCCTTGAATTCGACAACTACAATCGCAAACGTTATTGGTTTTCCAATTGGTATTCCAACACGTTTACTGTGAGGTGATCAGCGTATGTTGCTAACACTAAAACAGGGGCTTGACAAACATGGCAATGTATTTTGTTTTTGGCTGCATTGCCCATTATGCAAATGCGTCCTGATTCCATAATGTACTGTGTGGAGCCAAAGCCTTCATAAATTGAAATTAAAATGTTTTGATTGTAAATAACTGAAATTAGAATAAGCCAAAGGCATGAGGAGGAAAACAATCTATCTACACACACAGAAAGAAACCGGTATGTCTTGTAAAAAATGTTTGCTCATACTGCCCAGCACTACTTGCAAGAATTGTTATAGTTATTTATTTCACAATATTTTTCAGAGAAAGAACAACAAGAAGCAATTGAACACATTGATGAAGTTCAAAATGAAATTGACAGGTAAAAACATGTATTTAATGTAACTATATTCGGTCAATGTGAAAGATGTGTGTATAATTTCTCGTCTGTTCCTCAGGTTGAATGAACAGGCCAGTGAGGAGATCTTAAAGGTAGAACAGAAATACAACAAACTCCGTCAGCCATTCTTTCAGAAGAGGTCAGAACTGATTGCCAAAATCCCCAACTTCTGGGTCACCACATTTGTCAACCATCCACAAGGTAAAATGCAGGAAACTTGTGTTTTAACCTCTTAGGCCCCAGGGTGGGAGGGTGTGAAGTATTGTCTGAATGGTTTTTGACAAAGGAGAAAATATTAGGTTTGACCCATTATAAAATATCTGAAGTAGATTTGCTTGGGACATGGTCATATAAGTGTTTTTTTTCCCATACTTTTTCCCCATTTCATGTAAAAACGTCTCAATATTTAATGTGGAGGAATTCAAGGTAGAGCAGGACAACCAGCATAACTAGGCTAGAATATAGAAATTTGAGCAAAACTAATTTTGACTGGAATATATCTTTAACAGTTAGGCTATACAGATATATTCTTATAAAGTCCTATTTAGATTAATATCCATATGAAACCATGTATAATTTTACTGAGATCGTAATATTGTGACGGCATACAATGTAGCTTCACGTGAGTGTACGGTAAACACAGGTCTTTACCGTAATTACACAAACACGCAGCACAATTTTAAAGCTGGCTGGCGGCGTGATCGCACATCCACCTCTAACCATATGAGCCCGTCATTCTAACCATACGAGCATGTATCGTTCGCTGTCATTTTTTCCACCCATTTTGCTATTGTCTTGCCTTTTAGCTTTAGCTAGCTGTAATGACGAGGTAGCTAATATGGGAGTGTTTGTGTTCAGCTCCCGAGACCCGATTTGAACAGCTAAACACTTTTCAACGCGCATCAATGGAGTGTAGTTATGGTACCAAACAGTTACGCACTCACCCTGTTGAAAGTGGAACCACGTTTGGAACAGGTATCCAGTGCACGCCGCACGATTGTCCTTGTGCACGAGGATTTCATAACAATGCGCAACTGAGCATATTAGAGCTGCGAACATAGTGGTTAGAAGTCACTTGCACAAAGTGGGCCTAAATATTTTTTAATGTTTGCACACCAAGATTTTTAGTCGCATTTGTGAGTGAAATGGTCGCACTGTAAGAGCCCTGCGAAGCTGACTGATGCGCCCGTCATTCAGTGACAAATGTATAGCTTATCGAAATACCGGAAATTAGTTTAAACCGTCAATAAAAGTTTCTATCGCGATATATATTGTTATTGAAATATTGTGTGTGCGTGCGTGCGTATAAAAAAATATATACATACACACCCACCAAAAAAGTAACGTCCTCTGACTTTCAACTGGTTTTTACTTTCAGTAAACTTAATGTGTGTAAATATTTGTATGAACACTTGGAGTCAACGCCATAAGACATGAACTAGAAATATTTCTCAGACATGTGACTAATAGAAATAGAATGTGTCCCTGAATGAAGGGAGGCTCAAAATCAAAAGTACCAGTCAGCATCTGGTGTGGCCACCAACTGCATGAAGTACTGCAGTGCCTCATGAACTGCACCAGATTTGTCAGTTCTTGCTGTGATATGTTACACCACTCTTCCACCAAGGCACTTGCAAGATCCTGGACATTTCTGGGGAAATGGCCCTAGCCCTCACCCTCCGATCCAACAGGTCCCAGACGTGCTCAGTGGGATTGAGATCCGGGCTCTATGCTGGCCATGGCAGAACACTGACATTGCTGTCATGCAGAAAATCACGCACAGAATGAGCAGTATGGCTGGTGGCATTGTCATTGCCCTCAGTCCAGCCTCTCTCAGCCTATTGCGGACAGTCTGAGCACTGATGGAGGGATTGTGTTTCTGGTGTGCCATCCTGTACCTGTCCCGCAGGTGTGATATTCGGATGTACCGATCCTGTGCAGGTGTTGTTACACGCGGTCTTCCACTGCGAGGATGATCAGCTGTCCTTCTTCTCTCCCTGTAGCGCTGTCTTAGGCGTCTCACAGTGTGGACATGGCAATTTATTGCCCTGGCCACATCAGCAGTCCTCATGCCTCCCTGCAGCATGGTTAATGCACGTTCACGCAGATGAGCTGGAACCCTGGGCATCTTTCTTTTGGTGTTTTTATCAGTCAGTAGAAGTCTCCTTAAATGCCTACTCTGTAAGATGTTAATGTCTTAACGACCGTTCCACAGGTGCATGTTGATTATGGTTAATTGAACATGCATGAAAAACATTGTTTAAACCCTTAACAAAGATCTGTAAAGATATTTTGATTTTTACATTATTTTTTAAGTACACAGTTCTGGAAAAAAATAAGTTTCTTTTTTGCTGAGTTTATATAATTTTTTTAAATAAATTTTTTTTAAGTTTTAAATGTCTTAAAGTCTACCATTTAAAGTCACAAATGGTGCAGAGATACCCTGTTAAAAAGAATACGGCCGGTTGGTCACAGGCTATTACAATAGGCTATATTTACCTGTATGTTTGTAATTTATTTGCATGGTGCCCTGCACCATGTGCAAGCTTGGACTGCCGCCGTCATAACGACGGGCCTTTCTGGTAATCTACAGATTCTCCCGGGCAGTATGAAAATGATTTAGCCTACATAGGCTCTCTGCTTTCATTTCAGGTGGGGGTTGGTCACCGCCAGGGCTGCGCTTTATTACCAATCTTGTTTGTGATATTAATGGACAGGATATCGAGGCGTAGTCGTGGTGGAGAGGGGTTGCGGTTCGGTAGCCTAAGGATCTCATCGCTGCTTTTTGCAGATGTGTCCTGATCGCATCATCAGTCTATGACCTCCGGCACTCCCTGGCTCGGTTCGCAGCCGAGTGAAGCGGCTGGGATGAGGATTAGCACAGCTAAATCTGATGCCATGGTTCTCAGCCGGAAACCGATGGAGTGCCTACTCCGGGTAGGGAATGAGTTGTTACCCCAAGTGAAGGAGTTTAACTACCTCGGGGTCTTGTTCGCGAGTGAGGGGACTATGGAGCGAGCGAGAGAGTGGTTGGAGAATCGGAGCAGCAGGAGCGGTATTGCAATCGCTTAACCGCTTAAACGAAAAAATAGCTGAGCAAGAAGCCAAAGCTCTTGATCTACCGTCCAATTTTCGTTCCTACCCTCACCTATGGTCATGAAGGGTGGGTCATGACCGAAAGAACAAGATCACGGGTACAAGCGGCCGAAATGGGTTTCCTCAGGAGGGTGGGCTGGCTTCTCCCTTAGAGATAGGGTGAGAAGCTCAGCTATCTGTGAGGAACTCGGAGTAGAGCCACTACTCCTTCGCGTCAAGTAGCCAGTTGAGGTGGTACGGGCATCTGGTAAGGATGTCCCCTGGGTGCCTCCCTTGGGAGGTGTTCCAGGCATGTCCAGCTGGGAGGCGGCCTCGGAAGACCCAGGACTAGGTGGAGCGATTATATCTCCACACTGACCTGGGAACGCCTCGGGATCCCCCAGTCAGAGCTTTCCAATGTGGCTCGGGAAAGGGAGGTTTGGAGTCCCCTGCTGGAGCTGCTGCCCCCGTGATCTCACTCTGGATAAGTGGAGGAAGATGGATGGATGGCTGGCTGAAGTAGTTTATAAAGAAAAATTAATGTATTTTTGTAGAGCCAAACTGAAATCTCAATCTCAAGGAGCTGCAGACCGTTAGTTTATTCATGCATTTATTTCCTCCTGTCTGGATTATTGTAATTCTTTGTACTATGAGTATGTCAGTCATCCCTATATTGTCTTCAACTGGTTCAGAAGGCTGCTGCTAGGCTTTTAACCAGTACATAGAGCATAACCCCTGTATTGGACTCTCTACTAGGGATGTTCCCAGTGACTTATTTCCCTGTCGGTTAAATGAAATTTGATTTCTTGGACTAGTCTAAAACTACACTCAGAAAACCGTCCAAATTGATCTCATTCAGGCATAACATTGTCAGCGTGTGTACATGCTGCAGGTCTCTACCTTACCTGCACTTGTTGATCAACTGTTTCTCAGTGGATGGAGATCACGTTTTAGCTTTCCTTTTCTCATTTAAAAACATGTACAATAACTGTACGATAACAGTCATAAAAATAAATTATCGGAATTGCCAAAGATGTATGCAATCTGTGCATCCCTTTACATTGCCAAAGATTGTTTATTACAGAAGTGCAAGTGCTAGATTGTTACATTAGTCATCTTTGTTTCTTTAGTATCTGCCCTACTGGGTGAAGAAGATGAGGAGGCACTTCATTACCTGAGCCGGGTCGAGGTCACAGAGTTTGAAGACATCAAGTCAGGCTACAGAATAGATTTTGTAAGTATAATTTTCCAGCAAGAGGACCTCATTGTCAAGCAGGAGGACCATCCATCTTAAAACAATGCAATTCTTAATGTTTATTTGTTTTGTATCTGGTTCTAGTATTTTGATGAGAATCCATACTTTGAAAACAAAGTTCTTTCCAAAGAGTTTCACCTGAACGAAAGTGGAGACCCATCTTCAAAGTCAACTGAAATCAAATGGAAGTCAGGAAAGGTAATTTTTATGAATGTCAAACCACTGACTAAAATTATATTTTCTATTCGTTAGAATATTTATAGCTTGCTTTGTGAATACAAACACTGCTGCCATTTTGTATTTACAAATATACTCTAGTCTTTCGTCATATTATATCACATGGTTTTCTGTGACTATGCAGAGTTCATCTGATGCCATTTTGCTTTATTCCAGGATCTGACTAAGCGTTCCAGCCAGACACAGAACAAAGCAGGCAGGAAAAGGCAGCACGAAGAGCCAGAGAGCTTCTTCACCTGGTTCACAGACCATGCCGACGCTGGAGCCGACGAGCTGGGAGAAGTCATTAAGGATGATATCTGGCCAAACCCCCTGCAGTATTATCTGGTGTGTGTTTGTAATATGACTTATAATTTTACTGCAATAGTCTAGGTCAGGGTTGCCCAATCCTGGTCTTGGAGAGCTGCTGCCCTGCATGTTTAAGATGTCTCCCACATCATAGCCTATGACCACCCATTCCTGAAAAATGGGGCTCTCCAGAACATCCCAATTTAAACAGTGGTTCTGGTTGTCAAATCTTCGCTCAATCTTTTAATTTGCCAAATCCACGGTTTGCTACAAAACTACAGTAAGAAAGTTCAGTGGACAGAGAATAAATAGATAAAAACACATCAGTCTCTCAAACTATAATTTCAGTTGTGCACATTTTGATTTATGCTTTAAAATGTTTTCTTTGACACCTGGCTCTGCACTGTCTTGACTGTTTTGATTACTGTGCCCTTACTGTAGGCCTAGATTTTTTTACATTATTTCCCCCCAGTATTCTGTATATTTAAATGCTAAAATTAACATTTTGAATCTTACATTTTTAAAATGTCTTTGCCAGGGGAGCATGCCTTCGGACCCCCCTATAAGGTCATCTTTTTCACCCTTGCTGTGTATGCGCCCCTGTGTTAACTTTTGGTCCTGGAGAACACACACTCGTTAAGAGATCAATCCTGTGTCTAGTCTGTTATATTCCGTCATCAACAACTTTGTGAGAGCCACATTAAACGTAACTGCTGCGTCATGCCTAAACCACCAAAACGAAGACTATAGATGTATTTTAACGGCTTTCCATGTGTGTGAATCATGAGCAGATATTTGCTTAACTTCACAAAAAGTGTATTATCTTACTACACATTTAATAACTCTAATTAATCTCTAACAGTTTATTAAATCTGCAAGAACTTGTTAAAATAATAGTAATTTAAATAGTAATCAAGTGCATTATACATTGATTAGGAAAACAAAATAAAGTGAAATTCAAATAAATTTCCTAAACGTTTAGAAGGCCAACAAAATCTTACAGTAAAATGTGTGCAATTTGAGTAACAGATTTGAGTAATTCTAACAAGACTATTCCATTCTTTATCAAATCTAACGCACCCACCAAAGAAAACTCATGTTAAGCTGTTTGCTGGTACTGTATGTCCTGCATGTACTGACAACACGAGTAATATGGCCTACAAGTTAACGCTATCATATCGATGAGATTGTAGTACAAGGGGGCAACGGGTAAAAACCAAGCAATGTTTTATCATTGGGCTATATTTCTTAGTCTATAAATGCGCAAGACGGAAAAGAAAGCGTCCTAGCATTCAGTGATCTTTAACAAGGAGAGTGACGGCGCTCGAACACGGCAGATCAGCGGAGCTGCATGCTTTGTGTTTGCACACGTGGTGTACAATCACGGAACAAACTGCTCCGCTAGGGCTGAACTATAAATCGTTTTCAAACCGAAATTGCGATTTAAACCAATGCGATTAGCAAATCGCAAGGCATGCCATTTATATGCTGACCGTTTTTTTTTGTTTTTTTTTTCTTCGTCGTCAATGGTTGTCTTTGCATACCGTCCTCCATGTTTGAGGGTAATTCTAACTAATCAGCGCGGTGCTTCTCCTAGGTCTTTCAGTCATGCTCTAATGCAAGACTACTATGGACCGTAGCCTAAAAGTAAAGCTGGGTGATATACCAGTATTTTTTTCAAAAGATATATAATTTGACTATCGTTTATATCGATGTAGTTCATTTTTCGATTTGTTCGTCTCTCCCTCTATTCCTGCACTTGGCTTGAGTGAGGAGTGGAGTCCGGAGCACATGATTTAGTACATTCAGAGTGTCGAAGGGGTGGAGACACCAGAGAAGGCTCATGTGTCGGCCTACTAACTCTGCTTGCACAAGTTGACACGGAGTGAGCATTTGAAGCACACCTTAATTTCAGAATAGCCAATGAGAGAGCAGATACTGAGTGAGTCACATGCTTAATTTATGTTTCTGACAACAAATACAGGTAGTCAGCTAGTAGTGATGCGTTGGTTCGGATAAGCTTATCAGAAAAGATTGAGGGTGGTTCGGGTCAAAACGAGGCAACGCAGCAGTCCGACCAAGTAATAAATATATACTGAATCATTGCGTGCGAGCGAGGATTCTCCGATCCTTGCTCTCTCAAGCGCACACTATGGCACAGCTCTGAAGCAGCAGTGCAGATCCTCATACCCTGGCTGTCAATAGAATAATCTGCAGCCATACTGAACTATAAATTTGGTTAGGCTGCGTAAACTTGTTTGTTTAGTAGCATATACGCAGACGTGCTACTGCCTATAGGCTATGCCAGGGGTCAGCAACCTTTTTGATATGAAGTGCCCTTTTCCAAATTTCTTGTTAGTGTGCCATATATAAGGCATAAGTTTAATTATGACATCAAAATCGAATAAGGAATCTGTAATTTTATTCCAGCTACAGGCATCATGAATGGCAACATTTCATAAAAAAGTTTTCTCCCATACTCAGGATATTAGTTTTATAACTGTATAAAATACCATCCATGAAAAACATCCACATCTGAATAGAAATCAAATATATCAAAATTACACCAATTTGGGTTACAATCTAATTATAAATTTCACTTACGGGGAGAATTAAGATAACAAGCATAACAATGAGAATAGTACAAGAACGTCATGCTTATGAAATATCTGATTCGAAATCATTCATCTTCATCAGAAATAAATGTAAATATGTATATTTTTTAATCCTGTGGTTACAGATTACAGTTCCCATTTTAGCTAAATGATTGCAATGTATTTTCTGAGTCAACATTTTTTGCAATAGCATCAATAGTTTCAATTTTGCCGCGAGATTGTTGTGAACAACAATGCATCTGGCATGTCAGGTTACTCTGCCCCATCCTTGAATGTTTTCTCACGCTTGGTCTCAAAATGGCGTTTAACACTATGTTCGACAAAAATTTTCAAGACAAAGTACAGCACGGTCGTCCTTCTGTAACACAAACCCTCATTGTGTCCAGGAGGGCTGAAATCCCCGAACATTAACTACTTTAACTTTCTTAGCTAGAGAACCTGCCATTGCAGACATGCAACTGATCACACTCCGGCTCCAGCGGAGTGCTCGGCTACTACGGTATGATAGCCAATCACAGGGTAGTGTTTGCTGTATGCGGGTGGATCAATCAAACTTAGTTGCGCAACTGCAGTCTGTGGAAGTCATAAAGTAATGTAGGTACATTTCCCATGCGGATTATAAAACGTCAAACTATATTAACCGGATAAGCCGGATAATAATTTCCGGTCAAATATTTTCTGTTGTTGAGATTAAAATCTAATAAAATTCAGGTCATACAAAAAATTATTTAATCAATGTATGAATAAGGTATTGTAGGCTGTCTTTTATGTGAGTGTGTTTTGTTTTATTAAATCGCAGCGTCTGCTGCAGTTGCAGAGTATACTCTGCTATAGCTGAAACAGCTTTAGGGTAGGCTGCTATGGCTATAAATACAATTTCACAAATGTAATGACAATATTTACCTTTACATGTAAGCCATACACAAATATATAAAACGATAATGATAATTATTCAGTGCGTCCTCATTTCACCACGCGCATCAAGCAGGTTAGCGTCAGTCGTCTATCAACAAGTGGTGAGGTAGGTTAAATCAACACAAGACACAAGTCTAAATGTAATATGGTTATTATAGGCTTACCTACATAGCAGCGTTTCCGTTGTCTGGTAATTGCCGGACTTTAACCTGGAAAATCCGACTAAGTCCGACAAATTAAAACGTCTCCGGTCAAAATGTCTGGTGAAAAGAATTCCCTCCAAGCACAATTCGAATTGTATGATGATTTAAATACATTTCCACACATCTTTCTAGGACGAGGTTTGTGTATATGCAAGAAGAAACTACCATTGGCCGAATTTGTTATATTAAACATATTTGTTGTTTATATATTTAACATATGTTATTATATTTACTGATAAAGCATGCGTCCGCGCGCCACCGGTATGTGCATCATAACAACAGTCAAGCACGAGAGATCTGGGGGGAACACACACGGCAAAACAAGTACACTACATCAAGCAGGCTGTTTTATGAAACCAAGCAGGACTAATGTCAATAACGGCCATGAATCCTGGTTAGGCCGCAAAATGCTCGGTCGACTTCACATTGACCCCTTTTCCACCGACGCGAACCTAGTGCTGGTTCGCAGTTGGTTCAACTTGCAAACCTTCTGAGAACCGGTTTGGTTTTCCACTGCCTGGCTGGACTCGAGAGCCACGTCATTGTGTTATGGTATGTCTCCGCCTTAAACAGCGTGTTGCGAGCCAACATGGCCATCCAAGCACGACTTGTGCTGCTTGATATGGATGGCATTTATGTTCAAGAATAAAGGTAATTAGCCTACCTAAGACATTTTATTTTAATTAATGATTACACACAATGTTAATGCTATCAAGATAGTTCACTGCCAGTATGAAGGTCAACAGCATACATCTACCTACCATGTTAGCTACGTATCATAATATAAATATTGCAGTTAAACAAATCCAGTGGATTAATGCATTGATTTCTATATTTGCAGGTTGTCTTGCAGATGCAGTCTTTTGTCTGGTTAAACACATGTTCTCACTACTGGTGGGACTGTCATAACTTGTTTTCTATTGATATACTGAAGCAGACAAATATATTGAGGTATATTTGAAGAAAAGAAAGAAATGCAGTACACAAAGTAACAATCTATAAATATAGTCCCAAGTAAAACGCATGGTAGTGCACTAAATTTCAATAAATTTTTTGTACAACACATTTATGGTTGATGTGTAGCCAGTCATAATTGAATAGAATAGAATACTTTGTCATTGTCACATGTACAACGAAATGTCAAAGTGCTGACCAGCCAGTGCATTCCTACAATA
>JAODUE010000024.1:5084626-5101214 GCA_027564755.1 Amblyopsis hoosieri
TGAAGCTACTCTTGTCTCTCCAGTGCGACATCGTGTTCTGGAGAGGAGAGGCCATGAGATCTGTCTGGACGGCACCATCAGCCTGCAGGTGGAGGTCTGCAGCCCGGACCCCCAGCTCAACTCGTCCGTGAGTCACCTGCTGGACAGGAGGAGCTGTGATAAGCTAGCCCCTTCTCTGTTGGGACACATTGATCCCTGCCATGGTTAGGGTTGCTATGCAACAACAACAAGAAGAAGAATAGACTCATTTATAGTATCAATAATCTGCCAGTTAACACGTTATTCATATAAAAGCTATGTCTATTCCTTGTGTAGAGCAAGGCACTAACACTGTCAGGGTCAGGGGTTCTATTCCCTGTAAAGCAAGGCATTAACACTGTCAGGGTTAGGGGTTCTATTCCCTGTGTAGAGCAAGGCACCAACACTGTCAGGGTTAGGGGTTTTATTCCCTGTGTAGAGCAAGGCACTAACACTGTCAGGGTTAGGGGTTCTATTCCCTGTGTAGAGCAAGGCACTAACACTGTCAGGGTTAGAGGTTCTGTTCCCTGTAGAGCAAGGCACTAACAAGTTCGTTTACTCCCCAGATTCCACAGAAAAGTGACACAATTCCAGGTAAGCCTGTTCTATGTTCAACCTGTTCCATGTTCAACCTGTTCCATGTTCAGCCTGTTCCACAAGAGTCTGGGTCTTTTACTCGAAGTCTTTTCACCTTCCAGACGGAGCAGCTCGTCCTGACGGAGCAGCCAATCACGTGGCCCCAGGGGCTGGTGGGCGTGGCCCCGGGGCCCAGGTGGTGGTGCAGGGCGTTCCGGTAGACATGAGCTGCTGCTGCTGCTGTTGGAGAATGTGTCTGGGCTGGAGGAGGGGCAGGGCTTCACCATGGAGACGCTCTGGGAGGCCAACGTCGCTGTCTTGACCTTCAGCGACCCCCAGGGTAAAGCATGCTGGCATCTGATTGGCTCCCAGCTTGCGGGGTGACAAGATGCATTCTGGGATGCCAGGCGATGGCAATATTTCTAATCTGTATTCATTATTATGTCATGTACAGCAGTGTGTACACTGTGATGTCATATGTGATGTCATATACAGCAGTACTTTATGATGAGGCAGCAATGTCATTACGTGTGTGTTCCATACTAGATGTTCTATACTAGGTGGTCCATACTAAATGGTCCATACTAGGTGTTCCATACTAAACAGTGTGTGTTCCATACTAGATGGTAATCGGTTCCTAACTGTGAGTCAGAACAACGGCAAGTTCCAGCGACACGGCCTGACCGCCCGGCTGCTGGAGGAAGCTCAGAGTGTGCAGGTGCAGATGGTGCTTTCAACCATGGATAGAGGTACCTTACTGCATACTAGTACATGCATACTAGTACATACATACTAGTACATGCATACTAGTACATACATACTTACATGCATACTAGAACATGCATACTAGTACATACATACTAGTACATGCATACTAGTACATACATACTAGTACATGCATACTTCTATGCATACTAGAACATGCATACTAGTACATGCATACTAGTACATGCATACTTACATGCATACTAGTACATACATACTAGTACATGCATACTTGCATACATACTAGTACATGCATACTTGCATACATACTAGTACATGCATACTTACATGCATACTAGTACATGCATACTAGTACATACATACTTACATGCATACTAGTACATACTAGGGCTGCGCGATTAACGCAGCGCAATCGAAACCGCGATGTGGTGTTGTGCGATTGTGCAAAAGCCTGCGATTATTTATCATTTATTTATTATTATAAATAAACTGCGTGCATGACAACCTGCATGTATTTGCTGCATGCAAGCGCAACACCCATAATAAAGATGTTGATATTGAGCATTCTTAAAATGTATTATTATTATTTATCTATTATAATGAAAGATGACGTAGCTCATAGCTGCAAGAGGCAATGTTGCTAAGCTTAATGTGCTGCAATTTAGGAAATTAGGAAGGTCACTATAGCTCAAACCAGCACAGAGTAATCATTATTTGAAAATTGCAAATTTGACCACGCACTGTAGCGCCCCCTAGTGGCGAAAAAGGCTTATATTTTATATGCATGTTGAGGACCCCTATGGGCTTCTACTGACCAAATTTGGAGACAGTAGACCATTGATAAGCCCTTTGTTTAATAGCTTGAATTTCATTGGCTCGTGGCTGTCACATGGTTTAGACTACAGACGTCCTGTTGCTTGGAGCCGATTAACTCATGGCACACATTCTGCCCAACAAGTTTTGGTTTAAATACCTATTTGCAATCATAAGTTATGAGCATTTAAAGCACTAATCAGAAATAGCGCCCCCATGTGGTTGATTCGTTCAAATCTGTACACATGGCCTTATATGGGCATGGCAATGATGCATACAAGAAATGGTGACAATGGGACATACAGTTGCAGAGATATGCAACCACTTCCTGTTTGGCGGCATCATCTCCAACTTTGATTGCGTGTAACGGACAAATTAAATCGAAAATCAAAAATCCCTTGGATAACTTTTGTGCGGATTGATATGATGAACACATGCTTTCAGCAGCAGACTCTTCAGTCTGAGCCGGTGTTCTGACATTCTATCCTACCCGTCAAATTGTCCTACCTCGTCATACTGCGCATGCGTACATCAATATTGAACACTGAAGAAAATAATCTGGCAGTTCTACACAGCCTCTGTAAATGGGAACACAAACAAAGCGGTGCAGACCGCATCACACAACACTATACCGGCCTTGGCCATGCATGTTCATTGTTTAGGGGCAGAATAACCCATAATGGCATTGAAGGAAGAGGTGTATTTGTTTTGACGAGGTCAAACATCCAAACATTTTCTCCAGCATTCCTGACTAACTGTTAACCCATGAATACCCATTCTGGTTGGTTTCTTACCACTTGTGATCCTCTTGGGGCCATATTATGTGCTCTGTGCGCTGGGCTAAATAGGGGCAAGAAAAACACAAAACTGTTTGCTGTCTTTGTCAGAACAAACATTTCAATACAAATTAATGGGTTGTTTTATTTGGTCTCTCCTGTGTGTGTGTGTGTGTGTGGTTGACAGACGTAAGTAATGAACTGTGCTTATGAATCCTGTGTATTATCGTGCAATGTGAGCAGCATACTATGTATCCCATCACGCGAGCACACTCACTTTGAATATACATGTTTTGCAGACACTCCGTCATTTATGGAGTTTGGTATTCCAGCACTGTGCAGTCTTGGCCGATGGACAACGCTCCTGTTGAAAAGTTGACCCAAGTTCACCCCGCATCGACCACACCTGTTACTACTGTATGTGAGGTACGTTGAAATTTGGCAAACCTGTTTTCTTTGACTTGTATGTTTAAACATTTTATGTAAACATTCCACATTGATAGATTTAAACTGTAAATCACACAGATTAGAAAACGTTCACCTTTGTTTAATCATTTGAACGCACATGTTGGGTATATGGCTATAAGTCTTTGTGGAGGTTTTAATATTCAATAGCAAAAGTATATTATTCCATCTAATACGTCATTTTGGCGACACAATAATGAAGTGACTGATAAATTTCAAAGAAACAATGTATGTACAGCATGGGATCAATGTGGGTGTTGCATGTGCTCTATTTAATAATAATAATAATAATAAAATAATACATTTTATTTAAGGACGCCTTTCAAGACACTCAAGGACATCTTACATTACAAATACAAAGACACGTAATATATATACAGTATATTTAGTAATGTGTCCTCGCGGTAGACATGTGTGACACCAATGTCATTGCCAGGTATCTGATTTAGCTAATCGGCTGTATCTGATACCGATGAAGCCTCCGGGGCCAGTTCCCCCAACAGAGGACATCAGGGCCAATACTTGCTCTTCTGTCCACTTGTCATTGTTTACGTACCTTGGATTTGAAATAGAGATCTGATATTCATAAACAGAAATATACTAAATGCTAGGAAATGTAAGATGAATCGTCATCAGACCATAGCGTTTTTTTATTTCCTAGATTGCATTTAGGTTAATGTGTTCCATTTAATTTTCTCTCTACCCTGGACGTGATTGGTCAATACTACTCGGACTACAACCGGTATACCAATATTTTATCTCGCTGCCTACAGATTCTGTACAGTACATCCATCCATCCATCTTCATCAGCTTATCCGGAGTCAAGTCGCGGGGGCAGTATATTCATACGTTTATGGAGCTTGTATAGATACCAGATTAACAAAATATAAAAATACAATAACAAATATACAAAATACAAAATATTAGAACTGCAACACATACATGTTCTTGACGTGAGGTGGCTGAACCATTACCCCTGTCTCTTACATTAAAGGTGGATTCAGGGATTCTGGTGAAAGATTGTCAGTGTTTAAACTACTGCATGTCAAAACAAAACACAGGGTGCTTCCTCAGAAGCTCCACATTAGAAACACATTGCCCATGCTGGGCCGCTGGTGCGGTCTGCACCACGTTGTTTGTTTTCCCATTTAGAGCCAGGGCTGCGTAGGAACACCTGCTTTTCTGTATTCTGCGGACACAGAACGGAGAGCTATAACAGACCGTGCGGAGACATTTCAACAAACAGCTTAGAATCGCCAATGGCACCTTTAAATCCGATCTGATGAAAAAATGACGTCAGTTGTGCCCACAAACAAAGACGTTCACTGGATCTGCTCCTCAGAAAACCGTCTTTGAGTTTTGAGACCACCAGGGTGCACCATCACCCGGTCACGGCCATCGCACACCCATCCATCTCTCACAAGTTCAAAGTGTTTTAACCACCCTTCCTCTCTCTCCTGCAGACCCGTCCGAGCATTTCATCTCTAATCACAGCGGCCATCTTAGATCATCGTCGCCGAGGCACTTCCTCCGCGATGAGCACGGCAAGGGTGAGCAAGACAAATGTGTTTGCCCCGCTTCCCTCTTTTGATCCTCTGGCCGCCTGAAGCCGCTTGGCCGAGGCACAAAGCCACACCTGTTCTCCATTGTTGCAGACACGCCACCTGCCAGTACGGGAGGAGGAGGGAGGGAGGCTGAAGATCTGTCTGATGCCCCTGCTCTGGGCATTGCTTCAGTCCCACTCTGGTTGTACTTCTGACACACGCTCAAACACCGTGAGAGCTCTTTGAACACAAGGACACAAATGTGAGAAGAACTATTCAGCAGGTGATCTGCACCCATAGGGGGTCCTCTGAGACACTGCATGGGGGTTCAGCCGAATAAGTTTTATACCAAACTATTTTTTTAATTTAAAAGATAGTTTGTAGGAATATACACATTTAAAGCTCCCGTAAGCAATTTTAAGATAATAATATTTTTGTGAAATGTCAATGTGAATATCGTCATGGTCCGATAGCTGCCCATTCTGTGTGCACACTGGAAAGATATTCAGGTGTTTCTACATACACAGCCCTGGCTCTGTAAGTGGGAACACAAACAAAGTGGTGCAGACCACACCACACAACACTATCCCAGCCTGGTTTAATAAACAACACAACTGTAGTAATAGCGCGTGCCTCTGTGTGTTTCTATCTGCTAAGGGGTCCTTGCAGGTCCTCTGGTATTAGAAGCTCATTATCCGCCGGTATTCACGAGCAGTGGGCCAAGTGCGTAAATCTCACTTTCTATTGATTTTGCAAGACTGTATTGTTCCGTAATACTGCTGTATCGGCTGTATCGGCTATCTGATCAAAAAAGCATGCCTTGTTGTTATAATACATCCTTAGATTAGCCAACAAGGAACAATATTTTTAGGCTAATCTTTGTCAGGTAAACAATCATTGTGAACTCCATTGAAATTTTAAATGTTTATTTTTAGTGTCATTAATTGTAATTGTACATGGCTAAATCCAAAGCAGAGAGGAATTTCTGAGTTTCGCTGATTGTTAACTCCATTTAATCCACATTTGTTTGATTAGCTAGTACCCTTGATTAGCTAGTAGCTGCTGTGTCATACAAGGAAGAGGTGGGTGTCTGTTTGCTCCGAGTCAAGATGTGGGAGCGGGGTTAATGACAATCTGTTCATTTCTCCGCAGTTTCACCAATCTGAAATCTTTTAATCCAACAATCTCCTAATTTACAGCGTCAACAGCGTTTCGAGCGCAGACAGACTGACTGACCCAGTGTTGACTGACCCAGTACTTTCAAAAATAAAATAATACGTTTAAAACCGACTAGTATTTCTGGTGCCGACTAGCGAGGCTGGCAACGTTTAATAATTTAACCGACTAATCGTCCCTACTATATCTTTAATTTGCCTTTCGCCCCCATGCACTGTGAACTGTTTTCTGCCAACTCGTGAGGATCCATTGTCCCTTGTCATGGAGCGCTCTGGGAGGTATGTGTGTGTCAGACTGGTTGTATGGTGAGTGGGTGCTGGGCGGCCACACACACATGCTTCCGCTTCGGCGGTGATCGTCCTCATCGCCATCCATTATCAACCTCTGGATGGGGAGGAGGGGGGGGGGCGTTCATTATCAACCTCTGGTGTGTGTGTGTGTGTGTGTGTGTGTGTGTGTGTGGGGGGGCACATCTATTGGATGGATCTGAATCTGGATCTGAATGGGGGAGGGGTGGTTGGTATTTGTTTCATCAGACATCACACACACACAGACAGACACACACACACAACTGTATAACGCAACTGTTATTACACTGGTAAAGTTGAGTGATACATGCATAGTAAAAAGTCCCGGTGCGTTAGACTCGTCCGATCAGATCACTTGGTCGGAACTTATACTCAATATGGTTGACATATCGTGCCAAAATAATAATTCAGCATGGTGAAATAATATTTAATAATTTGGAATGATTATTGTCAATGCGATATGAAGTGTTTCTCTATTGCTTGTATCCAGTTTGGTCTCCTTTTCGCCTTCTCCACTAGGTTTTTTCGGTATGAACGCTAAGTTCTGGGTTCTTTACCTTGTGGGTAGTGCATCCTGTCACACAACAGCAATAACGGGCGGTCACGGGAGGTCACGGGAGGTCACGGGCGGGAGGTTACGGGCAGTTGTAAACAAACTCCATAGGTCCCTCCGCTATACCACAGCATCGCACCACCGGAGACCTAATCTGATTTCAATTTTTCAATTTCAAAGCGTCAAACACAATTTGAACAATCAAATTCTTCCTTTGCTTACAAAAACATACACATACTGTATATACACGTCACATCCTGCCTCACCAGTAGCGAGCAGCAACAGGAGACTGCCCTCATTCGTTTAATAAAATTCTTCTGTTGCCAAAACAATATCCCTTCGCGGCACCGTCTCACAAATTGTAACACATTGTGAAGCAAAGCGTAGTGCTACGGCGTTGTTTGATCTGCTATTTACAGAGCCAGGGCTGTTTAGGCATATCTGGTTATTTTTTCAACACGCGCAGAGAATGGTAAGCTATGCAAGGAGATATCTGGTGAATTTGGCAAAAAGTGTATTAGCTTACAATTAGCTTGCAGGTATTGACTATACCTTTAAGTTCCTTTATATTCTCCTGTGTTTACTCCCCTTGTACTCTAGTTTGAACAAACAGTCTGAGTTATGTTGCATACCTCCTTAGTAAATATTTGTTTAGTAAGACTGGGGTTCTTTGACCCACGTGGCTGATTTGTTTTACCAATAAAGAGTTGCACTCGTTGAGCAAGTGTGAACCTTTATCGTTGTAATAACAGGTACACATTCTCTAAAATTTATTTTAAACAAATATCCATGTTATGTACCACAGAATAATATTAAGTAGCCCAAATGTCTGTGCAAATTGCCTGTGCTCAAATGAAAATGCTGTATGCAGACCCTGGCCAACGTTTTTTGGTGTGTATGATGTGTCCCTGTTCCAACACACTGTCCTGCATGTTGTAGATGTGTCCCTGCTCCAACACACTGTCCTGCATGTTGTAGATGTCTCCCTGCTCCAACACACTGCCCAGCATGTTGTAGATGTCTCCCTGCTCCAACACACTGTCCTGCATGTTGTAGATGTCTCCCTGCTCACATGAATGCGTCGTTAGCAGGTGTCTAATGACCAAGTCATTTGAATCAGGTGTGGTGTTAGAGCAATGAGACATCTTCAAGGGGGTCAGGGGGTCAGGACCAGGGTTTGAGACCCCTGATGTCATGTATATTCCTGCACCATGACAAGCAATCTGATCATGTCTGCCTTCCAGGGCCTGGAATGGTACGTGGCTACGGTTTGGAGGTGGGGGAGAGGGGGCTGGGCGGGACATGTGGTCTCTGAGGTGTTGAGCCTGGGCTGATATGTACTTCAAAAGAGAGGCGTACACGCGTGTGGAATGTGACCCGGTACTATGATTAGTCTGACAGTCATCCACAGACTCTGAGTGAATGTAAAGCTGTGGTTGCGGTTGTCACAACGCTGTGGGAGGGGGAGACATCCTTTATGACGTTATTAGTGGGTCACAAGATGATACACACGTTCGACGAGTTCAGATGAGAAAAATAAGCAATTTGCTATTGAAATAATAATTTATTAGGTTTCTATATTTGGGTTCACAATTTTTACATGTATTGCAATGAAAATGTTATTTGTCACTGAATATAAAGCCATATTTTCCAAAAACGTAAATAATTATTTAAATATTGCAAATTTAAAACAAAATCAGAGTCAGATGGAGTTAAAAAAGTCTGTTTCATCTGAACTCTTCATTGGTTATTGTTATTGTTAAGTTGGAACTATAAAATTGCATAGCATCTAGTATGTTCCTGTACAGAAGAGTCTCATGGGCCAAGAGCAGTAAAGCGCATCACTGGTGACTTCACTACAGGGTGTGCCATTGCTCTGGTGTTAGTTGAGAGCATCTCCCAAAAGGTAAAAGTAGATGCTAAATGGACTGCATTAAAGCACCGTACAGTATAGTCTCATACCTAACCTTCACTCACCGATGGCGGGGTCATCCGTTCAAGGTGCCACCTGACCACCGGGAGCGATTAGTTGTCTTGCTCGGGGACACCGCGACATTTGTTGAGGAGTTAGCGGGTTTCAAACCAGCGTCTTCTAGATCACCTGTCGCCCCGGTCGATACTGCACCACTGCCACCTCCTTGTGATACTGTATATCATACACAGTTGAATATACTTGTTAAGGTACTGTAAGGTAAGCTAACGTGACCGTAAACTCTCTGTATTCTGCTCCAGGTGATAACTACTAAGCTGTTACGTATTTGTGTGGCACACCCAAGCCAGTAACAACCTATCAACAACATAATTATTCATCTTGATTTTCGGCTTTTATACTGTACAACTATCTGCTCAATCTACAGTATATTTAAACAATGGAACGAAGAACAAAGATCAACACCAGCTGTTAAAAGTCAATCACTTTTATGTTGTTGCATTCATTATTTTGTTGATGTTGTTTTGGGCGATGTCCACAGCCAGAGGAGGGCGCCCCATATTAAAGAGGTGTAACCCATAGTTAACCTCTTGGCCATGTTACATGGCCAGGAATCCAAAGCCTCACTGCCCAGAAGAACAGGTAGAAGATGCAATGGGTGTGGGTGAATGTGTTGTGGGGGCATGCTCAATAGCTGGTGAATATACAAGGCCATGGAGGGGGCATTTTCAGCTCCCAGGTATTATGTGTAGACCTACTGATCGCTGCAACGCAGAGCCAGCCATTCGTCGCATGTGAGGTGATATGGCACCATCTCTGTGAAACCTGGATGACCCTGCCCATATAAAGCCCCTCCGCTGTGAGGATGGGGAGCACCCAGGTGATCGTTTCCGATTATCCTGCCGGTGAAGTAGCTGTTTGTGCTGCCAAAAACCTCAAATAAACATGTTGGTGCTACCTCATGCTAGCTAAGCGAGCATTCATTCCTGCAGGTACAGTATCGTGACTATGGTGTGGCGCTTCTGAAACCTAATTATATTAAAGAGAGGCTTGTTGTTTTCTTCATCACAAGGAACACCGTCATGCTGTTTACGTAACAAATTTACGCCACATCTTTCTTTTATATGGATTATCTTGTCAAAGAACAAAACATCACTTACAGGAAACACATTTGTGGAGGTTTGTAATGAAAGAAATGAGCTAGGACATTTCTGTAATACAGACCCTGTGTGTGCGTACAGACAATAATATTGTATTTGGAAAATGTGATATGAAGACCTTTGACTGTATTTTGACATTTAAACTACAGTAATCAGCCAGCGAAGGCGGTGCGGGCAATGTTGGGTTATGGCAGTATACAACAGATGTTTCACCGTCTGAAATGGATCCTTTGATAGCTTTATTTGTGTCCTCTGGGCACATCTATTTTCTTTTCGTTTCTTTTTAGCAGCGCTAGCAACAGAGGCTTTGCAGAAATGTGAATTAGGCAGCTATTTCTATTAGCTAGTTAGTATAGTAGTAGTTAGTTATAGTTAGTTTTGTATATTTCTAGTGCTCACTGACAGAGAACGAGAAAAACTTAGAGAAAATGTGAAAATGTTGTATGTATGATGTACAAACAAGGCATTGTAAACAAGCTGCTCCTCACCTGCTGTGCTGACAGGTGTTTTCTAGCCCCCCCAGGGAGGGACGGGGGGAGATGGGGCATGGGGACACACATGGGGGCATATAGATGTTAGTGTGTGTGTGTGTGTGTGTGTGTGTGTTTATGCTGTAAGTATGTGTGTAGATGTGTGTGTATAGGTGTGTGTATGTATACTATAAGTGTGTGTGTGTGTGTGTGTGTGTGTGTGTGTGTGTGTATGTGTGTGGGTGTTTATGATGTAAGTATGTGTGTAGATGTGTGTGTATACAGTACGTGTGTGTATACTGTATACTATAAGTGTGTGTTTGTGTGTGTGTGTGTTTATGATGTAAGTATATGTGTGTGTGTGTGTGTGTGTTTATGCTGTAAGTATGTGTGTGTACATGTTGTGAAGAAGGCTACAAAAAATGCCATGTATTATGGAATTGAGCTTTTTATCATGTTGATCTTAAATCATCATGTCAATTCAATCATCAATTGATAATCTTGGGTGTTTCGACTGAATTCTCACACTTGGCCCTGACTCGACACAAGAAGCCTGTATGGCGCCACGTTGACGTCATTTTCACCCTGAGCTGGAAAATGTTATGTAATATGTAGTCTTGTCATCCTGTCAAACCTGACTGACGTGTCGACATTATATACTGACGCCTCAGTAGCCTATTACTTTAACTGTATATCATAATGCTGTGACTGAAGTTCCTGGTTTTACCACTTGATGTCACTGTTGTACCACCCACGTGTCTTTGTATGTTGAAAGCTTTCTTCAGTAGTTTTGCTGTTTTAAATAGATTACAAGCATGCGTTCAGCAGCAGCTGTTAATCTTCATATTCGAAACATTTCCTTTATTTTTAATTACTGCAATTCAAACACCATATAATAACAACACCAACGTAATGTAGCCTATATGTGGAACGCATAAGTGTGTATGTCAAATATTTTAAACCAATTACATGGTTCTTTTTACAAATAAACCAGATGCAACAAAATATATATCAAACCATTAATTCATTATCTAGTCTATTTCTGATAATGTATCAGAAATACGCTTATCAGTGATACATAATATACTGCAAATTAATTGCATAAATTATGCTATAACATTTTGTAAGAGCAGCGATTTACGCTTTGATTTCAGTTGGTTTGGAACGTAAAATATAGTTTAATTCATTTATTTTGGTATTTATTTTGTGTACTTTATTAATTAAATTTATAGAAATGTTTGCTGGTGTATTTGTATGTTTGTATATTCACCGTGTTGTGTGAATGAGCCTAGAATGGTGTTTTAAGACAACCCGATGATAAGACTGGAAGACAGAAATATATTTTTATGTTTAATGCGATACCACTTTATAATTATTGTTTTATCATAATCTTCCAAACATGTGTAAACCTATAAGCGATGTTGGTGAAAAGGTTGTAAATATAAGCATTAATAATAAGCATTTATTAAAATAAATACATAGAAAATAGACTAAAAACGTAATATAAAATATTTGATTAACTTTTTATAATAATAATAATAACAATAATAATATTAATAATAATAATAATATAAATAACAAAGGTAGTAATAATAATAATAATGAATATAGCAGCATACTATGTACTTTAAAGTATAGTATTGAATGATAGCATTTATTTAGAAGATCAAAGTAGAAATCACGAAAAAAACAAGGTTGAAAATAAAGCTATTTTTATTGTCAATGCATTCAACGTGATTAGATAAACTATCAAGTATTAAAGTTCGCAAAAGGAAGAGACACTGAAACTATTCCCCACTAACACAAAATATTACACTTTGTATTTCAAATAAAACAAAATATTTACATTGTAAATTATAGACAGCATCTTAAATCAATAGCATTTAATATTACATGCACTCTGAAATAGTCTGACATAATATTCCCAATTCGTGTCCATATTCATCGCGGACATGAAAAACTCGCTTTGTAAACATTAAGTGTATATACATCTGTATATCTATATTTGTAATTATTATATGATATAAAATACAACTTACTGTACATTTACACATATTTAAATGTTCCCTTATTTCACAAACTTTTAAGTGAATCATAAATAGATTAATATGAAGTAAAAACAGATATGCATATACTCAGAAAACGTGACATGTACAGATAGAAGAAGGGCGTGAAATTAAAGAGAGTAAACGAAAACCAAAAGGAAACGCAATATCGTGATCCGTGTTTTACGTCAGCGTGAAAAACAAGTGCACGGGGGTGATTTTTTAACTGTTTGTCTGTCTGTTCGTTTTCTTCTATGTGATGTATAACCAAGAGCACGTGGGTTGCAGTCCATCGCCCCAAATCCTGCCCCCTTCCCCACCCCTATCCCATCCCAACCGGAGTCAGTTGTGGGAGGTCATGTGACGGGACAGGTGGTGTCTCTCGCGGAACGACTCGTTGCAGATGGGGCACTTGAGCTTCTCCTCTCGCCGCCGCTTGACCAGCGGCTCCATCGCATACTCCTTCTTGTGGTGCGAGCGCATGTGGTACACCAGGTCCGACGTCATGCGGAAGGAGGCGTTGCACTTGGCGCACCAGTTCTGCGCGGGCAGGCAGAGCGAGGTGAACGAGGGCGGCAGCAGCGTCAGCGCCGACGGCATCTGGAGCTGGACGGCAGCGGCGGCGCCCGACGAGCTCTTGGGCCAGAAGGCGGTGGCGTAGACGAAGGGGCTCTGCTGCTTGGCCACGCCCCCTGGCACGGGGCAGCCGCCGCCAAGCTCAGCGCCCTGCAGCTTGGCGGCCAGGTGGTCCGCCTGGTACAGGCGGCTGGAGGAGAGGGCGTCGCCCACCGACGGGTGGCAGTCCAGCAGCTTGGGCGGCAGCGCCAGCGACGACATCTGCACGAAGGAGCGGGACGGCTGGCTGAAGGCGCTCTTCCGCTCGCCGCCGCCACCCTGGTGGCCCACCGAGGTGAAGGCGCTGCCCACGGGCGAGGGGGCGTGCGTGGGCTGGTTCTCAGACAACACCTGTCTGATGGTCGGGTGCTTCTCGGAGGAGCCGCTGCCAGCGCGCCCACCCTCCTTGTTTTCCGAGTTGGCGCTAGGGAGGCTCTTGCCTCCGCTGCTGCCGTGCGACGACTTCTTGACCTCGGTGAAGGCGCTGCGCTTGGTCCCGCCCGGCCCGGGGGGCGCGGGGGGTGCGGGGGACTTGCGGTTCTCCTCCAGGCCGTACGCTCCCCTGTAGTTCTGCGCCGAGGTGGCCAGCTCGTCCTTGGTCTTGGCCTGGGCGGGGGGCGGTGGAGGGGGCTGGGGAAGGCCGGGCGGCCGGCACTCGCGGTCCTCCGCGGGCGCCGAGAACTTGCGCTTGCTGCCCGAGCTCTCGCTGCGGATCTCGGCCTCGCGGTCGCTGGGCGGGCTGGTGCGGCTGTTCTCCAGGTCACGGGCCAGGTTGTGGAAGTCCGTGGAGGGCTTGGCACCGCCTCCACCGGCACCCCCACCGCCATCCTGCGTGCCGGAGAAGCAAGTGTCCGGGCGGCCCGGCTTGTTGTTGTTGTTGTTGTTGGGGCTGGACCTGGCCGGGGGGGTGGCGCCGGTACCGCTGCCAGCGCTCTCCTTGACGCACTCCTCGTCCAGGCCCAGGCTGAGGGACTGCAGCCGCTTGGCACAGCGGAACCTCAGGTGGGCCAGGTAGGGAAACTCGAACTGGAACCGCTGGCTGCAGTCGGGGCAGGAGAAGGGTGGCGAACCTGCATGTAGGATGGAGGGAGGATATGAGGTCAGAGGTCATACATGCACACATGCAGTACACAGTCTCATAAATACTCTTTGTTGGGTTTTATTTATTGTGTTCGATAGGGAAACGTGGTTAACCCTGTCCAATATCATAAAATATGTAATAACTTATAAGGATAAACATATGTTCTAAAAATGTCTACCCCATTTTAACATTTATAGAATATTTTCTTTCAGATATGCAATCATAATATAGAACATCAATTCCCTCATGTAGCTATTGTAATGTATAATTCCTAATAATTCCAATGTGTACAAATAACCAACAGGCCTACAGTATATATATAATACAGGGGGACATCTTGATTATTTGTATTGATTTAGAACGGGGGATGGACTGTCTGCTCAGCATTTTTCAATGTGTAATTGAGGCAGGTAGCATGATAGATGCAAGACAAGTCTACAGCGGTGGCAATGAGTCCCATGCCTGCGCTATACGCACTAGAGGCCCCCGACTGACGATGCTGTTACAGTCATAGTCAAGCTAGCTATGGCTACCGTACCAGTAGCCTATACTGTATTGACCGATGCTTTCGCTCGTATTTACCTTTGCCCTTTGGCGCGCGGCTGCCCGCGCCCGTCAGCAGCAGCAGCAGCTCCACCAGCTCCTTGCCGTACCAGACGAGCAGCTCCTCGTCCTTTTCGACGCGTCGCAGCGAGCGGTAGAAGAGCTGCCCGTTCTTAACGTACGCCTCCAGGTTCTGCTCGTCCGCGTCGCGGGCCGACTGAACAAGCCGCAGCCACATCAGGCCCTCCGACGTGCTGTTGGTCGCCGATGTGTCCACCTGCGTAAAGAGCAATAACAGACGCGCAAAGTTAGCATCTACTAACTACGGTGCTCACCACTCATTGGCATTGTGCGTCAGGTCCTGATTTAGCGTGTTATTGGTATGCGGTGCGAAAATAACTGGAACTGGAACGAAAATAGGCCTATTTTATAGGTTCAGTATATAAGGGCTATAATTGGGCAGGCCGGAATGAAAAATACATGTTGGGTGAAACGCATACTGTTTCCATGTTAAAGGCTATATTAACACAAACGTATAGCAAATAAATGAAATATAGGATATGTTTATGAATGTACCCTCGTCGTCCACTCACCCTGAATATATATGGCGCGGTCCGTTTGTCCGTCGACTTGAGGGCTATGAAGGCGATGCTGTCGTATAAGGACGTGTGGCTCAGCACGCAGGGCCCAAATATGGCATTTTCCGGAATGTCACACGTCGTGTAGACGCTGGTAAATATATCCGTTAAACACTGCTGGACCGCTTTGGCGTCCCCGTCCCAAACCAACTTCTGGGCGCTGCACTCCTCCATGCCTGCGGAAGGAGGGGAAACGAGGAGATGGTGAAGGAAACGTCTTGCTGCGGACAGATTGACCGAGACAGCTGCCAGAGTCGTCGTTTGGGGCCTTTTTTGTCGAGGGCTTCTAATGAATTCACATCCCATAATAGGTTCATCATGGCATCACCTGCAGCATATTGATGCTATGGTCGCCTAATTGAATCAATTATGTAAGCCTCTAAAGAAAGAGACCAAACATTTAATCGCAGCTATATTAGCATGATGTGTTGTTGTTTAGTTTTTTTTTTTACTTTTAATTTAATGTTCTTTTAATTACGCTTTATTATGCTAAAAGTTATTGATATTATTATTATTATTATTATTATTATTATTATTATTATTATTATTTGGATGACTGTTTGACTGTTTTTCAATAGTCTATTTGCTGCAATAGCCTATGTTAACGATAGCATTTTACGCAAATTAAACGGGGTATTTTATTTGATTACATGTGAGTTGCGTTTAAAGCACATATAAATATAGCCTGGGCTGTATATGTTTTCTCAATAAGGCAAATTGTTAATAATTTCGGATACAATTCATAAATCACAACGTCGGATTGTACGGGGCCTCTGTTTAAGGGTTGTCCCGGGCTGGTCCTCGGTCGTGTCTTGCGCGAGACGACCTGCACGGTGCGAGAGGAGGACGGGAGACTGAGGAGGACCGTGTCGAATGGGTTTCAAGTGGACCGTCAAAGTCACTGATCTGGTGTCAGATAACCTTTGGCTCCGTCCTACCGGCGGAACGTATGTCGACTCATTAGCATAATCTACCACTTTCCCCGTGAGAGCGTCATTAAGGCAGCACACTCACTCATTATTTCTCCCTTCTACCCCTCAGCCTGTGTTTATACGCGGCCGCGGTGGGTGGGTCGCGGGCGGGGGGGGGCGCGGTGGGCGGCGCCGCCGGCCGCGGGGGCGGTGGCGGGGGGGGGGGGGGGGTGGCGGGGG
>JAODUE010000024.1:5106064-5120851 GCA_027564755.1 Amblyopsis hoosieri
CAGGCACTGTCTAAAAATGCCCCGGGTGGCGGTCGAGAGACACAGAGAGAGAGAGAGAGAGAGAGAGAGAGAGAGAGAGAGAGAGAGAGAGAGAGAGCCTTAGCTCGGGTCAGACGGCTGCTGATACCAGCAGGGCAAGAGCTCCCTCTACCAGCATAAGTAGCTCAGTCAGACCCCCCCCCCCTCTCTCTGTCAGACCCCCCACTCGGGTAGGCTGAGACCTCCGCAGCCACAGGCATGATGTGTGGATGGCGGTTGTGGAGAACATTTTCAAATTTATATATTTTTTTTCTTTCTTTTGTTTTGCAATTTAATTATTTTTTAATATTTAGTTATTTTTACTGTAATATTTTCATGATGTTGAAGGAATTGTTCATTTTTAAATGTAATTTTAAAATGTATTTAAAAACACGTAATGTTTTTATTTTTCTTAGCATTTGGAAAACATTTAAAATGTCTAAATGCTTTGTGCAAATACAATTTTAAATAATATGTTATCTATTATAATTTGTAGTAAATAATTGAAAATGTTATCAACATATTTAAATGTTAAATATACATGATTTGTGAAAGCTTAAATGACAGTACTTTATATTGGTTAAATATTCTTAGTTTCCTGAACATTAGAACAAAATTATTTATAATTTCTATTTTTAATAACGATACTAGTATTTAACTATTTATTTGTGTGTTTTTCAAATGTTAACATACTTTTATTTTAAATTGTTATAACTAAATGTGTATATGTATACACGTAATCAGAAATAGAACGCTAATATTGTTGTTTGTTTGTTTATTCCAGGGCCGGTGTATGAACTTCAACCGTGTGCCACATCGCTAGAAGAATACTTTTCCAACAAAGGATTTCTGGTTTCTGAAGAGTTTTTCTATTGTTTCACACACCTCCACGTAAAGCACAAAGGAATGGTTTCCTCTAAGTTCTCTGCCCTCACATTTTTATATAGCCACAGAAAAATTTTTTAATTTTAATTCCAAATCATGTAAATTATTATTTTTACATTTTTATGTTTTATGTTTTTTTAATGTAATTTAATTGTAAAAAAAAAAAAAAAAAGACAAAAAAAAAATGTATACTCTATATCCAATTCTAACCGAACCACAGAGCTGCTAAATCCACAAAACTCTGGGTTAAGCTCTGTGGCCAATAAAGCCTTAACATATTCCGACCATATTGGGTTCATGGACACAGACGTAAGCTATCTTTATAAAAAGAAAAGGGGCCTGTTTGCCTTTGGCCTGGATGTGGGAATACTCCCATCGGGCCTAGCAAGTGCAGCAGTCCGCTGCCTCTTGGCAACCATCTCATCGTGAACCCTCACCAACTCTCCGATGCCCCGCCGGGACCACTGTGACTGGCGATCTTGTCATTTTAACACTGAGAAGTGCACACGCTTGACAATCTGTAGACAGGACGCCCCAAGGTACGGCAAGGCACCGACAATTTGTGCCCTTTCTTTCTATTGTGTGTGTGTGTGTGTGTGTGTGTGTGAAGACACCTTCCTTTCATTATGCGCTCAGGACAAGGAAATTAATAGAGCGTTATTCTACCGCGGGACAGCGGGGATGTCCAGCTAGGTTTGAGGGATTGACGCCTGAAGACCTTGACACCAAGCCTGGTGTTCCTTGCCCCCGTTTCTGCACAGTCTGCTGTTCGCTCAGAGCCCCTGCACGTGCACACGCCCGTTGTCTGGGCGGTGTAAAGTACATGTAAGCCTCTCTCAATTCTCCGTAGGCTCTCTCCGGTGCGACACAGCCCGCTGGTTCTTCCCGTACCGGAATATCAAAGTTTAATTAAAATGATTAAAGTGAACAGCAACCAGTAGCCTGTGAAGACTGTGGCCTGTCTGCTTTTTTTTACGCCTTGTGACATTGAATGACCTATTGCCGCGGCGTTGCGTGGGACAAAAACAGGGCACCGCGCCACGTCGGGGCAATGCAACGCGAACCCGTAGCAACGGGGGCGACGGATGGATAAGTATTGTTCATTTCCAGAAATGTGCTCCGCCCCGGCCCAATGAGGAGCAGCATAGGATCCTCCCTTACGTCCCCAGACGTAGGGGAGGATTTCCCCCCAGCGCGCTGTCATGACGACGCGCTGAAATGATGTTAGTATGCGGAAACACGGTGGGTGGGAAGGGGTGTGGGGGAGTGGTGGTGGGAGGATCCAACGATCCAGTCACTTCGAATAGCGTACTTCAGACGCAAAATGGATATTGGAGTGGAAACCTGACAAAGCTCTCCGGCTTTGACGGGAAGCGGTATAGACAATGACCAGTGGCTGGGTCAGTGGGACTCCTCTGCCCATGCAGGGGCGATCCTCAGATGACACCAGAAATAAGTTCAGCAACCGTCAGGAGGTTTGAGGGGGGGGGGCAGGGCGAGCGTGAGGCGCGTTTGGCGGGCGGCGCGGCGAGCATATCACGCCAGGCTAATTATTATTCCTTTGTTTGCCTCAGTACCGTTGCCATGGTGTTTATTCACAACTTACTTAAAACGCACCCATAGCCACTTGTGTAATTTAGCGGTGTCATTTTTTTGGAAGGAGAGAGACAATTTCTTCTTTTCTTTTTTTTTTATGTAACAGCAAAAAGCGCTCGAATGTTATTAACCCATACTAATTAGATATTTACATACTGGTCAAAACACAACCATCACCCCCCACGTAGCACATGAAGGAGGGACAGTCACTCTCTTTCCATATTCTACTGTTTATTCTTTTGTTTGGTTTGTGTTTTTATTAACGTTTTTGTGTCTGTAAATTAATGTTATGTGTTAATCATATGTTTATAATATGGCACTTTTGCACCTAGTTTGAGAGTAATTTTGACATATTTTGTTACTTTAAAGAGGAAAAAAAAACTATTTTGAAACCCAACACTTTTAAACAGTTATTTTAATGTTTTACCATCAATTTGTTTTCTTAGCTTAAAGAAAATGAATTATAACCTGTTTTTTGATATTCATCACATATTGTAGTCTTTTCTTCACGTTTCACACTATTAGCTTTGATTTCATGTGACTTCAGAAATACCATCCACATGCAGCTTTTGCCTTTCACTGTTCAAATGTCACCAAGTCAAGTGTTATTATATTGAATGCTGCACTTTTACATTAAATGAAAACCGAACTGCCCATCTCCGTGCATTATTTATTATGTTGTTTTATCCACGTGTGTGTTAGCAAAGAGGACATGCTAAAGGCTATTTTTAATTGGGCCCATACAGATTTATACGGCCCGACAGGGAATGTGATTATATGGTGTGTCTGTGTGTGTTTGTGGACAGTGTGCAGTCTCTCTGTGAACTCTGTCACCGGAGGCACTATATAAACACTCTCTCTCTCTCTCTCTCTCTCTCTCTCTCTCTCTCTCTCTCTCTCTCTCTCTCTCTCTCTCTCTCTCTCTCTCACACACACACACAACTCTCTCAAAAGGTTCCAGTGTCTGCTTTTAGTAAAGCTTTTTACACATTTGCAAGGTGTGTGTGTGTGTATGAGTGCGTTTCTATGTTTAGAGTCACATAAATGTCTCTCCGGGTATACTGTATATACATATACATAGAAATATACGTGGAAAACACTTCCTAATGCCAGATATCGTTGAAGAGTGAAGCCTCACTGCCTGAAATGTCACAAGAAAAAGTGATTCAGTATAAAATAATTATCTAGTATCAATGGGATTCTATAATGTTTTTGCTATTGCACTACAGAATATAACAGAACGGTGAGAAGGTGTTTTCTATGGCTACTACAGCAGTGATGAAGCCACTATCACTCCCTGTTCATAAAGCCTTCAGCCAGTCTCTCTGAATGTCTCGACCCTGACAAAATGCTATGGCTTCACTAACTAAACCGCTATTCTAAGATGATTACGTCTCTCAGATGACCGCTTCACACATGCTTACGGTGCCAGAGTGGGTATTTGCAGACATCAGAAATCATATTTTCATATGCTTTTTAAATCATAATTGATCATATTTCATAAACTGCTTTAAGTTACTAAACCATCTGATTATTTACATATTTGCTAATGTGGCTTTGAGCACAGCAATGTTTATGGAATACAACTGTATACACACACACACACACAAACACACGACGTACGTGTGTGTGTGTGGACATTGAGGTGCATTTACATTACCAGCATTTCATGTTATATTTACTACAGACATTGTGTTTCTACCTTATTAAATTATGATGATTGCCTTTAATGCCACATGCTATGTCTCTATACTGTACATCATTCAATTGGAAATTCTACTAACAATACAATTTTAGGTGCCTAGCCACTTCTGGATATTAATAAATGTAATTTTTCAAACAGTTCTTCTCACCTCCATGACACAATTAAAATATACAGTTAATCTCCAAATAGTTACAAATGATCCTGGCATATTGCACTCATAAAAGGGACATTTGTGTCTGGAATTACAAGCAGGATTTGTTTAAGTATTTCTGTGATCTCCTGTGCGTGCGTGAATTTTAGTGTGTGTGTGCATGCATGGATGTGAGAGTAGGTGTGTGCGCGCGCGTGTGTGTGTGTGTGCTTGTATGAGTGTGTGTGTGTGTGTGTGTGTGCATGTGTGCGGGAATGTGAGTGTGTGTCTTAATGTGCATGTGAATGGGTGAATGTAAGGCAATCCTGCAGAGCGCACTTTTAAGACGGCTCTGCACAATGCTGCTATTTTAATCCTCCTCATTTCACAATGTATTATTTATTCACGTTGTTTATTCATAGGGCGGCAGTTTCGCAGAAGGTAGAGCGGGGCGACCGGTGATCCAGAAGTCACTAACTCTTCACCAAGCGTCAAGGTGTCGCTGAGCAAGACACCCAACCCTAACTGCTCCAGGTAGGACCTTGCACCGCAGCAATCACCTTCGGTGCATGAATGGGTGAATGTGAGGCAATCCTGTACAGCGCATTGAGTGGCCAGAAGGTTAGAAAAGGACAATATAAATGGAGTCCATTGGCCATAAAAGCCTTTAGACATATGTCGCTACTGTAAAATGTGATAGGTTAACACCTGGTTTGTATTCTGACTCTGGAATTTGATATAACATTAATAGTGCTCCATCCACCCCACTTTCCTCAGTGTATCTAGGAATGTATCAGCACTATTAGCAATGTAGCTGTGAAAAACAATGCATGCCGTATTTATTAGCCTTCGTAAGGATGCCACCGGTGGCTGAGCTGTTTTCTGAGACCAGTGGGATACATTGCAGGCTGGGCAAAAACCAATAACACAGCAATCAAAACTCCAATATCCATCTCTACAAAGTATTTACAGGTTAACTGGGCTGGGGGGGGGGACTTGGCCCTGTCATAAGGTCGTAGTCCTTCTTTCCCATGTTTAAGCATCTACGTCTCGCAGAGCAGACTGAAAGAGCAGCCCTCGTAAGATGACCAAGCCTCCGGTTATCCTTATTTCCACAGTTGTCCCTGACGACCACGCGCAACCGCCGGATCACATGCTGGGTGCGGAACCAGCTACTGACCTTTCAAAACAAAGGGGCCCCCCTCAGCACAGCTTGTTATAGTTGACACTTGATTTTACGCGTTGCATTTTGGGAGAGCTTCACGAGTAAATCCCCTCTCTCGGGAAAAGCTGCTATCACACGGTCGTGGAGGATGCAGGTGGAAGGGAGATTAGTGACAGCGCTATATATAAATATATGCTTGGGATTTCTTCTTGCTGTTCTTGTTCGTGGGCTCACTGTGAATTGCAATGTCCATTATACAATATAATATACTCTTCCAAAGCTCATGTAAGATTATTATGATGTCACAAGCAGAGTTGTTTCAAGAGAGAAGATACGTGCATACATGTATCGGCCTACAGCAAATTATTATGTTTTGTTTTGCTATTCGATATGATTCAATTTTAGATTTAGGAAATGTTGGCATCCATTAATCTCTTTAAAATACATCAGAACATAATGTACTGTAATTTCCTCCGTATTTGATAAAGGGTCTAATCCTTCTTATACAAAGATACAAAGACATAAATCTCTCAGGAGGTTTATCCAGAGAACACATGATACTGGCTATGGGTTGATGATGTCATGCTGGCTCACGCCCCCCCGCCCCTGCCCCCCACCTCAAACAAAGTCTTCCAACCGTTCCGCGGTCGGCAGCTTTAGCCTCTCACACCTAACTCGCCAAGGGTCTTCCCTGCAAGGTATGAAATAATGATGGCACAATATGTGTGGTGATACTGCGCTGGGGAAGGCGGGGAGGGGGGTCACGTTGAGTCAGAGCGGCGGGCGCGGTCGCCTGCCAAAGCCTTCGGGGTGTCGTTCGCCCGTTTGGGATGCTGGGTGGAGGTTTGCTCAAAGTGGGTCTACAGGACGTGTTCTGCAACTAGATGTCACACTAGAGCACCTGCGTCTCACACCGAAACAAATCATTATCACACACACACACACACGCACACACACACACACACACGTGCATGTTAGCTTAGCCGGCCTGGATACTGGCTGTGACAACAAAGAACAGAGGATCTGGGATTACAACACAAACATAGGGAGAGTGATGTCATGCTCTGCTCAGGACGCTATTACTCCGCTATATCTTTACATAGAACATAGTTGCTGTTATATACGGTAAATTGCATAAGGCACCTTGCACTGTAATGGCGTAGAATCACCTTACACTGAACGTGCAGCAGCCCGTTTCTGTGACCTATTCTAATGAAGATGTTCGCGTTATTTTAGTGATTTTCTATGAACATTTTCCCTGAGACGTAGAGTCAGTGCTCCTGACGGACAGCCCCCCTAGCCAATCGGCGGTGGAGCCTGTTTGGGGGGCGGAGATGCATTTTGTTGCTCTATCTCTGCTCCCATAGAGATGCATTATGTTGCTCTATCTCTGCTCCCATAGAGATGCATTATGTTGCTCTATCTCTGCTCCCATAGAGATGCATTAGGCTGCTCTATCTCTGCTCCCATAGAGATGCATTACGTTGCTCTATCTTTGTCATATTCCAGTATCTTTGCCGGAGCGTTGCATTGCCAACGCCTCTCCTTCCCCAGACATGCGTCACTTAGCATGCTGATATCCCCCCACTGTTTGCCGTATGGATGACGGGACTCTCGGGGCGCGGCGCATGCCAGATGAATCATAAACCTATACCATATGCCGTCGCAATTTGCTGATGGGCCCAAGCTGTTTTGGTGGCTCGAAAATCCAGGGATTATGGAGGCTTGATCCTCAGTGAATGAAGGGAGAAGGGTGTGTGTGGAAAAGGGATGGGGGTCGGGGGGGGAAGGGGGGTTTGACTTTCTTCCTTATTGGTCATGAGCGGTCCAACTTTAAATGTTTTTGCTGCACACATGTAGTGACACTTTTACCACCACCAAAGTGCTTTGATGCTGTTAAAACACGAAAGATAAAGGTAGAAAAGCATTAAAATAATACATGTAATATATTAAAGTAAATACAGAGCATATGTTTTTTTGCCAAAGAAGTGTTGGTTTAGGCCGGGAGACCTAAACCATGGTGCTTACTGACTACAGATTGTCTCGTCTAGCAGGGTGTGAAGTATTAGCTCAACCTGGTGGTTTGTGAACATGAACAATTTCATGTGCGCACAGACACAACAACATTTGTCCCCTTGTCACCAGCATGATGCCGTGGTAATTGAAGTAGCTGTGGAAAAACAAAGGGGGAGAAATCCTTTGAGAATTACCATCATTATCTGTTTGAATTTTCCATTTGAAAATCACGTATTTTTACATCTGGACCAATTATCATTTCATTTCAAAAGCACTTATTTTTAGACAATAAACCGGATGTCTGTTGATGAAAAAGAAAGAAAAAAAGGAAGATCATCTTGATTGTTAACCAAAAACAGGAATTAAGAGCTCAGGTTGCATTAGTGAGAGTGAATATTTTTGTATTGGTATTGCATAATAATAACAAAGTCATATTTTTTCCCCATATCCATATTCATTCATCTTCTAGTTCAAGTACAGTTAAGCAGTTTAAATACATATGTGGAAGCATTTGTCCTGCATTTTAATCTACATAAATGTTATTTTCAATATTGTATCTAGATTCTGTCTTTGTTTTGGACAATTCCACTCCGAGGCACTGGGGGTAGTGAATCCCCATGATAGCTGTTTTTTTTTTGTGATGGGCATTCCGGCTCTTTTTGATCAGCCAGTTCATTAGACATTAGTGAATGATCTTTGTCAAACAATGTCCGCATATTTGTTCACATATTTCATTTAATGAAATAATATAATAACTTGGAATTGGCATTTCTGTCAGATAGGCTATATATTGAAAGTAGAGGTTCTAAGCTTTCTACTGATATCGTGGCTCGGCCTAGTTCTTCTGTACATAAAAGACACATGATTGATCATTAGGTATCTTATCTCTTGTCATTTACCTTTTGATAATGATGTAACTGCTTTAAATGTTGAATGATACTATTCTTGTCCATGTCATTCTCTATTTGATGTTTGATTTGGTAAACATAATATGATTGTAGGTTTGGCTTAGGTTAAGTAGCTAGGGAATCACGCCCACAACCCTTCTTCACTGGGAGTTGACCACCCTAAACGCTTACCCGTAGTGTCCCAGAACATTTTACTTAATTGAGGATGTCGCTCTAATACATATATAGGTTAAGCAATTAGATGAATGGTCATCAACTTTGACCTCTCAGCACCTTGAAAAGTTTTATGTATGATCTCTAAGTAACTTTAGAGCAGAACCAGTGGACGGGAACATTTGCAGCCAACATAACTCACACTAACGCTGGCTTAGCGATTACCGTGTACTTTTTAATTGAGTGGGTTCGAAGTAGCTCTAACTTGCTGATTTTATGAGCCGGCGTGTTTTAATGGCTGTCGACCAATGTAATTCGATAATCATTTTCTTTTGGTGGAATGCTCGCGATCAATCTGATGGATTACTTCATCAGTCCCTGTAATCTTGTCATATAGGCGGAGGAGCCCGAATGTAAATGGAGCAGCCATGAATCGTCGCTTTTTATGAGTCACAGCCCAACTAAAACTTCATTAGGAAGCCTTCGCAGTGAGAGCATACAGCCACACTTGATATTCATTAAAACAGGGGTGCTAGTGCCGATGGTGTGTAGTTTGTGACAGTAAATGTCCCATTTACATGAGAATGGACTGGTAAAATAGTGTCTGGCCAGTGTCCCACAATTTGGCACTGGTCAGTGGAATGATTTATTCTGGGGCTGGCTTGGTGTTGCAGGCACCATCTGAGGTGTGTATGAAAGCCTTTCATCCGACACCTTCCGTCAATGTATTCCACTCATGTTCCATTGTATAGTGTCCCTATTTGTTCCCTGCAATTCTGTATATGTTTTGTAATTTATTTATTTGTTGCACAACTGACAGTAACCTGACATGCCAGATAGTTTGTTAAACAGAACTATCTGGGAAATTGTCCATTGAATCTGTTTGGAAAAGGACATGAGTTTTCAAAACATACATTTGACTGGGGTGATTGGATGAACCATCTGTCTATCACCGTCAATCACGGGCTATCAACACACCTAAATCACGCCCGTCCCTGCCAGTACGACGCTGATTGGTGGTGGTTTGGACGCAAGCACACATTGTAGACTTGATGCCTGTCCGGACTGATACTAGCGGCAAAGTCAAACACGCTTGTAAGATTAGCATGGTAACACAATGTTAGCCTAACTAACTTTCTATCTTGGTATTTTAAATGTCTTGTGTTAACTGGGTGTTTTCATACAGACTATTATAGACTGTACATGTATGCATTATTTAGAGTATTTACACATTATTAAAACATTATAGGAACAATTAAATCCAATTGTGCTGGACTCCAGTCCAACGTTTCTCCTGATCCCATTGGCGTCTCCACGCTAGTGTGAAAGCAATTGGTCAGTCAAATTTAACATTGTTGTTCTCCAGTGAGATAATCTCCTTCATATGATTATGTAGTTGTCTGTTTTCTCTTAGGTGGCATCCTGTCAGATTATGACTGAGGCCGTCAGATGAGGATTTGGCCCGAGGCTTTGTAGGGCCACATGTAAACAAAAGGTGAGAAAAATAACAATGTGATAAATATTGTTCTCGTTGAGCTCAGGCCCCTATGGATGTTGAGTTGAACTCTATAAAAACATGACGGTACCGTAGTGTCACTCAAGTCTTCCTGGTTTTTTTTTGCCCCCCCCCACACTATAGAACATCCTGTGTGTTGTGTTAGGGAGGCACACACACACATCACTAAGGGAGGCAGAGTTAGCTATTCCCCCCCCCGCCCCTCCCCACACACACACACACACACACACAGCACTAAGGGAGGCAGAGTTAGCTTGTGAAGGTCTCACATTGTGACTAATTGAAAAGCCATCAATCACGCTGGCGGTTCTCCCTGCCTCAGCTCCTGCTGCTTTGGCGGGAGGTCACTCCGTCCAAGAGATCAAGACAACTTAATCTAGATAAATTAATGGTACAAACTGTGCCAGGATGGTGTCTGTGCCACTCTGATCTCGTCGCCAGCTCTTTGATTAAAAACGTTGTATTGGCTCAGGCCTGTCGTAGTGTCGACCCCTTTCGGTTGAACCGACAATCCAGGTTTTATTTTTTTGAGTGCACAGTTGCTATTTTTCACCCCAATTTCCCAGGCTGAAGGACAGCTACCTGGGAACTCCCAGTCCAGCCATGTCTACGACCGCTAGAAGGCTCAGTCTTGTCAAAGGTTTCAGAATCACCGACAATTTACGTGAGACTGTCGTGGAAAGACTACTAGAGTCAAGGACAAGCCTAGCCTTGTATTTTATTTCACAACAGACCTTGACATTTGTGATTGCATTGTTTGTTTTTACTGTTTTACTAACAGTTTTATTATTATTTGGGCTCTGTGTTTGTTGATTGCATTTTATGATTTTTATAGTATGAGCTGTTTATTTTATTTATTGATTTTACTGTACAGCACTTTGTGACCACTTCTGTTGTTTGAAAGCGCTTTATAAATAAATTTGATTTGATTTATGTAGCTTGTATATTTTACAATGGTGAAACTGCCACTAGCCTGGCTCCGCCCGACTATTGCTCTCAGCTGCTGAGATTAGCGTTGTCACGGCCACCCTGCTGTCGACCAATCAGGGTGGGTAAGGGCGATGACATTTCATGTTTCTAAATGGTGGTAGTGCTAGATGAGGAGATCAAAACAGTTGTAGCAATGCCAATTGGTTAAACGCTGTCCAATAGCTTCAAAATGAACAAGAGGTCTACGCCCAGTAGGAGGCAATGACTGTTAACACTTCCCAATAGAGTGTGGCCAGCCCAGATTTACCAAGTGCATTTTGGGTCTGAGTATAACAGGCTAGGCTACTGCAGGTCCATGTTAAGCGCACTGCAGGGACCACAGCTAATGTATTGTAAGATAGCACACAAGGTCTAGTTCATTCATGTGATTGTGAGATTCACAAAGACACTAAAATGTGGCACGTACTGTTTTTCTCAGCGTCTGGATTATACGCTTTCACCTGGAAATGTTTTTATACCGTGTATTCCTTTTCAGGATTTGATCTTGATTGTAATCGGATTTAAAGTTTGCCTACTAGCTTAACAATACAGAAACTTTCCTTATCTATATTTTTATATTCACAAGGAGTTCAAAAATAACACTAATATAGACTTCTCGTTAAATGGGTCCCTCTAAGGCAAAGCTAATATGCATTAAAAGTACTCCACCTTCAACCAGTTTTTGTTTAAATTCCCTGTGGTATAATAGTGCTTATGGAGCAATAAACGATAATTTATTCTTGTAGGTAACCAGCAGCGAATGAGTTAATTGTCTGGCCCCCATCTAAAGTGGGAGACGTGAACGTAAACGGTGAATTAGATATCTAAAATGACCGCTGTGATTGTAATGACAGCGCTCTGTAAGAATCATTTCATCTGCCTACATTACTTTACAAGACGTGATTAATGGAGTCAAATGTCCTTCACATTTCTGGCCCTCTCCATCTCATTTTCAGATATATACCCACTATCTGCTGCCATTTACTTAAGTTTGGGCTAATGTATTAATTCCAAAGATAATTATTCAATATACTTTTGTCACTGTTGATAAAGCTCAGTGTCGTGCGGGAAGTGCTTTGTGCTGAGAGCCTATCTGACATTGCCAGGCAAGGAACACACAGATCTTCCTCCACTAGGGAAGCCATATGTGAGGCAGGCAAAACAAATTCCTAGACACAAGATAAATGGTACTCTGAAGTACAAACGATGTCCATGCCCAGTCTTATTGAATTGCACTTTTTCTTTCCGCTTTATGAAGGTCCATTATGCAATCAAGTATTGGGTTTGGTACAAGAACTGTGTTTTAAAGCATTTTATACAATACTATATAGCATTGTTCATGCTTGAGAAAGACATGAGATTTCTACAATAACCAACGTACTTACCACCTAGAAGTATGGATAGACATTTGCCAGGATTCATTCAGGATTCAAATTGATGATGTTTCATGCAGTTTGTCTGATTCTGTAGAGGTCTCTGGCCCAAAAGGATCTTTTGTCAATTACTTACTTTTCATTCAGATATTCTGGAAGAATGAGTGACCCTTTCAAACACATTTGGTTGAGCTCAACTATATCCACAACTGCTCAAATAGGACCTACAGTATATGCCGATAAGCTGTGTCTTACCGTGACTGCCAGAACAGTGGTTTGGGTCTCCAAGGATCTGCAGGGAAACAGGTGCTTAAGACTATATGAGGAATCTCTTGACAACAGCCTGTACCACCCTTTCAACAGCTGATGAGATGGCAGTGTAGTAACGGAAAGGTTCCCATAACCCAGCACTCTTATGGGAACCAGCAACCCGATCATGTGAAGAGGGAACCAGCATATAGGTTCTGATGACAAAATATGTGCTTTCAAAGTGCTTTAGGTAGGAATTTAAAGCTTTAAGAGAATGCTTGCTAACTTGCTAACCCTAACCCCTCTGGAAAAGCTTGTTTGCATTAAAGGTAAAGTCAGCTATTGCAAGCTAAATGTAAGATAATACACTTTTTGTCAAATTCAACAAAAATCTCCTCGCATTTCTCTAGCTTACCGTTCTCTGTGTAAAATAATATGGTACGTCTGCACAGCCCCGGCTCCATAAATAGCAACATAAACAAAGTGGCAAACACTGCTCATATCAACATAACCGTAGTACTACGCTTTGCTTCACAATGCATTTCTATGTTTGAGACGGCGCCGTGGAGGGCCATGGAGCGATACTGTTTTGATTTGAGCTCAAAGTTAGCAAGCATGACTAACCTTGCCTTTAACGTTCGCTCAGCCACTCTGAAGGATGGATCAATCAGCGTCAAGCGGCGGTGGTACAGTGGTAGGGATAGATTAAGCGTTACAAACTGCTGTAGCAACGTCAGTTGACTAAGGGCTGCTCCGATACTTAGCCAAACAAGAGCTAACAAACCCCAGTGGAGCATGTCCAGAACCCTGTTCACCAAGTACATTGTGGGTCTGGCTACACCAAGCTAACCTGCTCTGTCAATGTGCATGCCCCTGAGAAGGCAGGGCCTCTCTTTTTTTATTTCATTTTTCAATTACACTTGCACACGCATAACGTTTAAGACGGCTCTGCACAATGCTGCTGTTTAAATGTTCCCTCCTTATTTCACAATGTATTATTTATTTACATTGTTTATTCATAGGGCAACAGTGGCGCAGTGGCTAGAGCGGGGCGACAGGTGATCAGGAAGTTTGTCCCGGCTGATGGTCAGGCAGCTCCTCACCAAGTGTCGATCAGGTGTCCTTGAGCAAGACATCTAACCCTTACTGCTCCTGGTGGTCAGGCAGCTCCTCACCAAGGTGTCGCTGAGCAAGTCACCCAACCCTAACTGCTCCTGATGGTCAGGCAGCTCCTCACCTAGTGTCGATCAGGTGTCCTTGAGCAAGACACCCAACCCTAACTGCTCCAGGTAGAGACCTTGCACCGCAGCAATCACCATCAGTGCATGAATGGGTGAATGTGAGGCAATTCTGTACAGCGCATTGAGTGGCCAGAAGGTTAGAAAAGGACAATATAAATGCAATCCATTCATAATTATAATTCTCTATTTCGCATAGAGAAGCTATTCTATTGTATGTGTGTAATGACATAAAGGTCATTCATTCATTCATTCATTAATATCAGTTAAAGCACAACCAGGCGATTGTGCTTTTGAAGTGAATGGATATGCCCCTTCCACTCTCCCATCGCCATGACAGCCGTGCCCCCCGTCACCAGGCAGCCCAGACCATCGCACAGAGCCAGGACACATCAGGAGGTCGGCTTGTCTGGAGCCATCTTGTAGATGTCTCTGTCGGCTCGATGTGTTCTGGCTGCCCTGTGTGCGTGTGTGTGTGTGTGTGATTGATACTGAAACATGAGAGTGTGTGTGTGTGTGTATGTGTGTGTGTGTGTGTGTGTGTAGGTGTGTGGGGGGGTGATTTTTCAACAGCTGTTCTCTTTATGCAGCTGCACTGCAACAGACAGGACACTTCAAATCATACTCACCCACAACCACGACTAGTACTGCTGTGTGTGTGTGCATGCTGTGTTTGCGTGTGTGTGTGTGTGTGTGTGTGTGTGTGTTTACATGTTTGTGTCTGTGTGTGTGCATGCTGTGTTTACGTGTGTGTTGTATGTTTGTTATATACAGTACTGTATATTATGGGATGCGTGTGTGTTACTGTCATGTCTGGCCACAGTACAATGTGTTCTGTAACGCCAAGCTATTCCCTGTGTAGGTCA
>JAODUE010000024.1:5124213-5131713 GCA_027564755.1 Amblyopsis hoosieri
GGCAGGCAGACAGACAGACAGGCACACACACAGACAGGCAGGTAGACAGGCAGACAGACAGGCAGGCAGGCAGGCAGACAGACAGACAGACAGGCAGGCAGGCAGACAGACAGACAGACAGGCAGGCAGGCAGGCAGGCAGGCAGGCAGACAGACAGACAGGCACACACACAGACAGGCAGGTAGACAGGCAGACAGACAGGCAGGCAGGCAGGCAGGCAGGCAGACAGACAGACAGACAGGCACACACACAGACAGGCAGGTAGACAAGCAGACAGTCAGGGGCCTTAACATAGAGTGCAGACACCAGCTCACACAGTGCAGAAGAGGGCCAAGAAGAAAGGTTACAGGCTATTTTGTGATTATTGATTATTGATAACTATACGGGCGTGGTTTAAGTGTGCCAACAGTGAAAATGCCTGCACTTTACAAACAGCTTCAATGCACGGCTTTCCAGATGGACTTAACAACTGGCCATAACAACTGGCATGTCAGGCTAATATCCGTAAAGACATGAATGAATTGGCAATAGGCTAAGATTCTGTATGGCTGTATGACCAAAAAATGACATTTTAGTCCGAAGGTCAATAAGGCCAGGTCTTGCAATAATATTAAAAAATTGTGAGAATTAATAAAGTTTGAGGATCTGGTTATCCTTGCAGTTGTTCAATAGTTTTACAGAATATGGCAGATATTGTTTTGTCTGCTAATAAGATAACACGTGTTAATATGTTGGTTTTGAGCATAACCTAACCTCACTAAATGTATTTGGACATGGTGTTCAGTGCTAATAATAGTGACGTAAAGGTGCGGTCAGCGATTGTGCGCATTTGAGGCCAGACTGAATCCTTATCCGACTAATTAGAGAGGTTTGCAGATAGTTTCTGTTTGTGTTTCTTCTAGACAACGCTTAGCAATTGGGGGCGGGAATGGGCGCCGATGTTACTGGGACTGTTGTCCTCATTGTTTGCTCTGAAAAAGACTTTCACATTTGTAGAGTGAACACACATTGAACGGGGTAGTTCAGCTCAAAACACACAGAACCCTGGGTCATCGTCTCACATCCCCAATGTGATAATCGCTCCATTTTCATTTGCTGTGGTACTGAAAAGCAGTTTAATTAATGGGAGGAAAAGCTTAAAATTCATCCTCTCTTAAGTTTTTACCTTCTGGGATAAAACATGATGTGGAGCTTACATACAGTATGCCACAGATTACAATGCATAGAGGGACAACAGCAGTATGTTAGTTGTGCCAGAGCAGACGTGGGTGAAAGAGATTGAATGGTGAGATTGGATAGTGTGAGAGACTGTGTAATACTACCTCCCACCAGCAGAGGGTTCCCTCATCTTGAGGCTTTAGGGCTGAAACTGCAAAATGGATGTGAACAAGTTAACCGTCATCTCAGAGAGGCTGATGGTTCTGTCATCTAAGTGGACATTTCAATGGACATTATGTTGTTGTTGTGTCAACATGCATCTGTAGTTGATATATGTAATAATATTATATTACTTATCATATTATTATTTATCTATTATTTATCATATTGCTCTTGTGTAGAATAGCAATAGGCCTACACTTCAAACTGTCACTTCAGTTGTCCAAGTTGAGCTGTAGACTACAGGTGTACATAGTGGCTAGCTACATAGCTACATAGCGTGTATTTATTGTGCGTTTGAAGCAGAACATTGTTGAGAAAAGAGCGTTAACGTTTAAATGTACACTCCTCAATTGACCAATCCCAAGCCCAACCCCCCATTAGTTACTGTAAGTATCCATCCATATTCATCCGCTTATCCGTAGTCCGGTTGCGGGGGCAGCAGCTCCAGCAGGGGACCCCAAACCTCCCTTTCCCGAGCCACATTAGCAAGCTCTGACTGAGGGATCCCGAGACGTTCCCAGGCCCGTGTGGAGATATAATCTCTTCACCTAGTCCTGGGTCTTCCCCGAGGCCTCTTCTTAGCTGGATGTGCCTGGAACACCTCCCAAGGGAGACACCCAGGGGACATCCTTACCAGATGCCCGTACCACCTCAACTGGCTCCTTTTGACGCAAAATAGCAGTGGCTCTACTCCGAGTTCCTCACGGAGGGCCGAGCTTCTCACCCTATCTCTAAGGGAGACGCCCACCACCCTCCTGAGAAAACCCATTTCGGCGGCAACAAAGCCATCGTTTGTGTTTTACTGCTTTAGATTGTTGTGTTTCAGCAGTACAGATGAACCAGCGTGGCTCTAGAACCACTTCTGTCGATGCATAGCGCACTGTTCCAATTGAAGGATATGTCCTGTAATGGCTGTGTCAACATATTCGATTTCAGAATTATAGGCATTTCATATCAGAGCAAGCGGCTTTGAGAGTAGTTCAAGAATGTTTGGAACATTTTCGAGGAAACGGGTCGTTCAGTGAAAAAGTTTATTGAACGTTCATAATGTTCAGTCCACTGAACAGTTTCAGTCGGATTCCATGCTTGCTCAACTGTTATTGGCCGACAGGGGAAAAGGGGAGGGGCTTGGGATAGGTTTCCTGACATTGCCATAATTGCAAATGTCCCTCCTCCTCCACATTGATTAGTATATGAAACATGTTATTATACTCTATTATACTGAGCCTACGCTGAGTGACACAGGGTATTTCTCTTGCTTCTGGAAACACTGGAATAAATGTCTATGTTTTTTAGTATTAGAGACTTTTTATGATAAAATGCCATTATAGTGTACAGTTATGACCTGTAACTGTGTATTGTAATTGATAATTGTATTGTTATATACTCTATGTCTCCTTGTTGTTGTGTTTACTGATATGGACCCAAGGGTCTGCAATAAAGTATAATTGAATTGAATTAGTAGAGTAGTTACAGTACCCTACATTTAAATCACCAAGCACATGTGCGCCTGTAGACGTAGAGAAGGGTGCTGATCTACTGTAGGAACACTACAGTTGGAGGGGTAGAGATGGGTGGGAGGGGCGTTTGCTTTACTCTGACGCGCCAGATGGTTTGTTACACACAATAATCTGGGAAGCCGTCCATTAAACGATTGGTCAGAACCGCTGTGGGTCGACTGAAGACAATGATTTCAAGATGTCCACCAGGCTGATAGTCACCGCAAAGTCAAACTGCTTGCTCATGGAGTTCCGAACCAACAGCATTTTGGAACACTGGACAAAAATTGAGGATAGCCTCTTAAACTCTGTCCTCATTAGCTGTATGAATATAGGCGCCTATCAGAACCCGCTAAAGTCACATGTAGTAAAACCCTTCCCCCCCACCCATGTCGGCCATTCAGGATAAATCGTCCGTCCAAAAGGAGACCATTGCGGAGGTCAGCGGCTCCGGACATTAGAGCGCCGTGGGCATAAATTAATGCGTCCGCAGTGGGCGGCGGCGATATGATACACACTGTCACACAGCTCACACCCCGGCGTATTGATGTAACACGTGTGTGTGTGTGTGAGAGAGAGCTGTGACAGAACGGGCTTCACCGGTGATGTCTTGTTCCCCAGCCGTGATCGTACCGTCTGCTGCTCCGGGGAGAGCACGCCGCTATAATTGTAACCACATCCAATTAAGTTTCCAATCCAACCCCTATTAATCAGGCCAGTGATCAGAGAGGGAATACAGCAGCGCGGTATAGCTGTTACCTGTGAAGGGAGCCACTTCGAGTGGCCCAGACAAGCGAGGCGTTTCTGATCGCAGTGGCGCTTTACGTCTTTTGTTTGGGCTCTTTACACATGGAGGTGAATGTAATCTACTACCTACAGCAACTGTCCCGCGAGCGAGCAATGCAGCACACGCCATGCTTTTTTAGGATCTGCAGCTGTTGTGTGGCGTTCCTGTTGACGGTTAATAATGCCACCATGTGCAGTGTAAGCATGTAGAACGTGATCAGCTGGAGGTCCCCTGGGTCTTCCAATCACATGTGCGTGCCCATGCAAGTGCACGTGTGCGTGCACAAACCCTGCGCAGTGTTTGAGTGCCACTGTATCCTGCGATTTTCGCTTCTCCGTGCAATACAATACCGTAATGGGTGGGCCTACTACAGAGCTCAGGGCATTCTCTGTCATATAAATGATTTACCCATATGCATCCTGATACACCTGATACACCATAAGAGACCTGTTAATAACAGAAATACTTCTAATGGATGAGGAAGGCCTAATCCACAAACACACACACACACACACGCAGCCTCTGGAACCATAATGGAAATTAATGTGGTGATGGGATACCTTTTAATAATCCGCTGACATTGTGTCAGGTTGGGTTGGTTTCTAATCTGCATCCCCTGAACCCTGACCCCTGACGCTACACCGCAACGCTCATAGGCATGCACGTACATGCACACTCCCAATACTTTGTGTGTGTGTGTGTGTGTGTGTGTGTGTGTGAGTGTGTGAGTGTTACATCTCGTCTCTCAGTTCATTATATCTTTACCGTCACATCCGTGTGCAATATTGGAACGAGACTCATCAGTCAATATCTCTAATCTGTATTGTCAGATTATTTATTACGTATTTGTCTGAGATGGATTGATCTATAGTTGCTCTAACATGCTGCTGTGTGTGTGTGTGTGTGTGTGTGTGTATATTTGTGTGTTTGGTTTGTGCGTGTGTGTTTTGTTTGTGCATGTGTGACTATGTGTGTGTGTGCGTGCCACTCACCCCCTCATCTCCGTGGGGACCCACAGGTCGAGGGGGATGGATGGGGTTGTAGGGGGTGGTGCGTGCGCTAGGAAGCAGGCGAGGCCGACACGTTAAGTCCAATGTCGTACATCCAGTGAAACATGGCTAAGCCCTATCTTTGGACAATGGATCGGTGGCCCCCGTGTCTGCATCTGACATGCCAGAGCCCAGATTAACGCTGTGGAAATATGGGTTATCCTCTGAGTGTGCATGAGAGCCATTGTTTTAACAGTGTATAGGACCATTGTTTTAACAGTGTATAGGGTCAATGTTTTAACAGTATAGGACCATTGTTTTACCATTGTAGGGCCACTGTTTAACCGTATATAGGGTCAATGTTTTAACATTATATAGGACCATTGTTTTATCAGTGTATAGGACCATTGTTTTAACTGTGTAGGGCCATAGTTTTAACAGTGTAGGGTCAATGTTTTACCAGTGTAGGGTAATTGTTTTAAGAGTGTAGCACCATTGTTTTAACCGTGTAGGGTCATTGTTTTAACAGTGTAGCGCCATTGTTTTAACAGTGTAGGGTCATTGTTTTAACAGTATAGGGCTATTGTTTTAACAGTGTAGGGTCATTGTTTTAACAGTATAGGGCCATTGTTTTAACAGTGTAGATGAGGCCATTGTTTTAACAGTGTAGAGCCATTGTTTTAACAGTGTAGATAGGACTATTGTTTTAACTGTGTAGAGTAATTGTTTTAACAGTGTAGATAGGACTATTGTTTTAACTGTGTAGAGTAATTGTTTTAAAAGTTTAAGGCCATTGTTTCAAGAGTGTAGGGTCATTGTTTTAACAGTGTAGCGCCATTGTTTTAACAGTGTAAGGCTATTGTTTTAACATTGTAGGTAGGACTATTGTTTTAACAGTGTATAGGGCCATTGTTTTAACAGTGTAGTGCCATTGTTTTAACAGTGTAGGGATATTGTTTTAACAGTGTAGATAGGAATATTGTTTTAACAGTGTAGATAAGGCTATTGTTTTAATGGGTCTACTGTTTTTGTTTGGCTAGCAAAGGACAATTCATCATCATGATGAGTGTGCAGTTTTTATTTTATTTTTATATTTCACATGTGGAATTATACTTTGAATAAATATGAGATATGAGATAATAAATACATTAAGATAAAGAGGAAGGAGGGTGACTCTGTTATAGCTATAATGGAGATGTGTTTGCTTTGGGAGGGGTGACATGAGCTCTTGCTCAAACGTCAGTGACTATATTAATTTAACACTGAGCATCATGACATAGATAAACTAATACAAGCGATTAAATGCCTAATAACTCTGCAACATACATCCAATGCCACCACACCCAATAGCTTTATTGTTTCATGATCCCTTGCATTAAATTCACACATTTGCATTTGTGATGGGGGTAATTAGAAGCTATTTATTATTCACACAATCCCTCATAAAAGGCTAATGAGCATTTGTTTTGACGACAGTAAAAATGCAAGAGAAAGCGATTTATATTTGTTAGCTCTCACAGGTCATTACGCTGTAGCCATTCGTCAGGGGCGTAGTATTCTCGTGCTTGATCTCTGTCGGATAGATGGTTCCCTTGTTCGGTCTTGCTCATGGGCTGGGCAGAACGGCTCCACACCGTGTGCTCCCATGGGGCTATCCATAATGCTTAGGGACCTGCCTCACACACACACCCTCCCAGAACTAGCTTTGGTAATGCTAATGCTAGCTTACTGTACGTGGCCAACTGCTTTATGTGGGATATGATTGTTTTTAAATGATAACTTTAATTGTATTTACATGCCTGATGTTAAATGATCGCACTAACAATGGACCTTTCGCCAGAAGCGAGTTAGCCACGCCCATGCGGGTGTGTCGGGTCAGCTGACCAACATGGCTCTGAGCTGACCATAACATCAGAGACGACTTTGATAACAGCCACTTACATCCAACAATGCATCATAATGGGATAAATCGGCAGCAGGATTTAGCTACCTGACGGTTTCAGTTTTGTCATTTAAATCAGGCCACTGCATTCTTGTGGCCACGATTTTTTTACAAATGTAAAGCGGATCCAGTAGCATAATTACATTACCTTACACTGTAACAAATGTTTTTGGCTGTCCCGTTATTTTGCATCCAAATCTATTTAGTTTTTCCGCATGGCTTCAGGAAATTTTAAGATCTGTAGGTCTGTCTAACTAGGATATGGTCTATGTTGTCTACATGTCCCATAAAAAACATCCTTTCGACTTTTCACAACGAATAAAAGTTTAAAATGAACAGATATGATGGAGAGACAGTGATTCCAGTTGAAGTGATTCTTGTTTGACCGAAACAATGCTACGAATAGCAACATTTCGGCCTTCTGATTAGTCAGATTGCCTGTCAGTCACACTCTGGCGAAAGGTCCATTACACACCATAGAGATGAGATGCAGTTTCATAAATATTTTAAATGCCATAAAATCTTTTATTTAAAAATATATACAATAAAGTACAGCACGACTGGATGAAGCCCGTACATGGACTTGTGCCCCCTAAATTCTTACATGTAATTCAAGGTGAGATCTACCTCCTAGTGGCCAGTTTAGGTAGGACACTCTTTAACAGAATATTCTAGTAATGAAACAACTTTCAGTAACCATTTCCGAACGACAAAAAATAGAGATACTAATGAACTATATAATTATACTTTTAGATAAAGTGCCAACAAAATAAACAAAACCAGCTGATAGCATGAAGCTAATGTCTCAACAGCAGCGCACCTACAGTAAAGTTGGTTACAATTTGTAACTAAAGATGGTTTAGAAAAAGCACTAAACTCAAAAGGCATCAAGAGAACAAGAGA
>JAODUE010000024.1:5134213-5135783 GCA_027564755.1 Amblyopsis hoosieri
AACAAGCAGAATGTAAATGGTTCTTTTCTTTTCTGTTAATTCTATAAAGGCATTCCACAAACGAGATATTTTACTTGTGAGGCACAAAACCTTTCGGGAAAAAGTATTACAGTATTTGTCTGAGTGAGGCTCAAAGGATAAGGTGTTTACAGTGGGAACATTGGCTATTGAAGCCACTTGAAACTAGCTGTGTTGAAGGGCTATACAAATAAACTGATTCTGAATGTTTGTTCGACGGGGCAATGAGGCTATGCATTATTTAAAGTCCAGAACACTAAATTCCTATCCCCCTACTGCGACAAACCCTTGGTCGACTAACAAACTTGTAGTGCGTTCAACAAACAAGATTTAAATGTAAACAAACCAGCCAAGCAACATAAGCGACTCTGCGCAGAACGTCTGATGCATATATACCCTCGTAAACTCGACACTTTACTCTCTGACATTCGGGAAGTAATACTGTCGATATCCATTGGCTGTTTGCAGTGTCACTCACAAGTACTTGGTACTAAACAACTATTATAAAACCATGTGCCTGGCACAAAGATCGTTTTATACACTGTTAAATAGCAAAAGTGGATTTGGACATGCCCTAAATGCATTTTGTGCCTTGCGCTTTAGACCGTGCACTTAGATTTTAAAATATGGTCTTCAATGTCATTGCACTTACCACACCCCACTGGTTGCTGATTGGTCCACCCAGAGCCATGGAAAAAGAGAGTTGCACTAATGGAAGAATGACATTTTCAACTGTCACAGTCCATGGAGAGGCAAAACAGTTCCCGGAAGTGCTTGGTGGGCAATTTGAATCGATATACACAAATATAAAACTTTGTTTTTGGTAATTAGTAGTCAATAAATGCACCGATTTACATTTACAATCTAATTCATAGGGTACTTTTATTGTTTGCAGTTAAATTCCGGGAACTTTATTGAGGCTCCATGATCCGCCATTGCTGTGGAAAAAAACGGTCCATTGGAGTGAACAGAGTTGACGCGACTCTCTCTTTACATGGCTCTGGCTCCACCATCTGCCGATTGGTCCACCATCGGCACAGCGAACGCTAAAGCACACAGGGTTTCAAGGCTGGAGCCAGGCTACAGTATACCTTAGTGATTCATGTAGGTCAGCCCAGCACCATGTATGTTATCCTACTGTGTTTGGATAAATGCTATCCCCTGCAAGCGAACGAGAAGTCATTCTAAGGACACAGCCTTACCAGCCTAATTGCGGTTGATTAATAAAACAGTAGGGCAGGCACCTCCATTACTGTGTTGCTCAAACAGATTAATTGCGGCGAACAATATGAGCCTGCCACACGGCGATAGCGAGCCTCTGAATACAAAGGCAGTCGTCGTACGGAGCAGAGTCTCACATTAGTCACTTTAAATAGCTCTCTCTGGTCGCACCACTGGAAAGGCATTGCCTACAGTAGCTATAGGTATCTGACATTTGCCTCAGCCTCCTCCCTCCATCAGCACTACGTCACCATGGAGACTGTCTCTAGTCTCAGCCTCTTCATCAGCACTACGTCACATAAGAGACTGTCTCTAGTCTCAGCCTCTTCAT
>JAODUE010000024.1:5135883-5148156 GCA_027564755.1 Amblyopsis hoosieri
CTAGTCTCAGCCTCTTCATCAGCACTACGTCACATAAGAGACTGTCTCTAGTCTCAGCCTCTTCATCAGCACTACATGTGCCTATCAGGAAGTGTATCAGGTAGTTTTTCATTGGCTGTAAGTATTGTCACTCACATCTGCATAAGTAATTCCATCATGACACAAGTGCAGTGCTTTATTTAGTCGTTTATTTTAAGCAGTAACCATAGCCTACTTATTTAACAGATTTACAAGACCCACAAACAGCCATGTTTGTGTTGTTAAGGTTCCCAACATATTCATCAGTATACTGTAAGTTTAACAACCGATTAGGTCATTGAGTTATGTATTTACTATATGTAGTTGTGCATGTCAATCAAAATACCTCTCATGTAAAGTTGGTGGGTCTTGTTGCAGCGAGCCCCAGTGCTGTATACCAGACTATATGCAAGTAAAGGCTAGCTCTGCAAGACTACTCTATCATGTGCATGTGCAGATTGACGTTTGACTCAAACTTGGGAAATTACCTCATAATTTGGATCACTTAACACTAATTGCTAGTGACACTGATTTTGGTTAAAAAAATAATATATAGTTTTGAATATATAATAATCTAATTATTTACATTCAGATATACAGTATCTAGCGTTTAGTACTGTTGTCAATATCTGAATATCTCATGTACCAGTCAATGAGTAAACAACATTCTCTTGTAGAATAATGAATGCAGCATTCTTCAGGGCTAAGTTACACGATTTACACACTATAAACATATAATTCAGTTCAACTGCATAAATAAGTGTTGATCTTACACAGCACCGCAGAGAAGATTATATTGGATATAAATGGGATAGCGACATAAGATAAAGGTTCCTCTTGCCTCACTTCACTTAGTGGGGGAGCTACTGAAGTGGATTGTGTAGAGATGGGTCTATTTGGAGCAAGTGGCTAAGATGGAGTTAACAAACTTAAACTGGGGAGAAAGGGGGTCCCTTGCTCTCGACAGCAAATAGCCAAGGGCAATAGCCGATAACTAATGTGTGGAATATTGCAATTAGCATGCCAAAGTACTTACAGGGATCAAATTAAAAAATTCATTAACGCTCGCACTTAATTAAGAAACACTTTTCGGTTTACATGATAAATTATGACACCTATTAAATATCCCACTACAAGCTATAATGGCCTCTTTTGCTCCTGGGTATAGAGACGGTTTTCCTTTCAGGTTCAAGGAAATCTCCAAGGACCTCAAGTGTTTATTAAGAGTTTTATTTGGAATGATGTTTCCCTGCAGGGGATACAGGAGCTGCCATTTTAAGGGGAGACACACTGGAGCTTCTCTCCAGCATCTTGTCGGAACATGTCGCTCTTAATTGAAACATGATTGGAAAGTGCTGAAGTGAATATACTGTTTCAGGTAATGAAAATATTTAATTGAGGGATCCCTACTTGAGGGCGTTACTGGAGAAGAGTGACAACAACGTGTCAATCAAGTCATGCTGACACATGTGGAGGTGGTTTACCTGCATACTTGCTAGGTGAAGGTTCAACTTTGGTTCCTATTGTTCTAGCAGTACAATTGTATGATATGGTGAGCTGGGACAGCCAAAAGATGATTATTACTACAGATTGTATTCATAACTTTCATATTAGCATGGCACAACATCCTATTTGCTCAACAGATTTTGGAGAAATGAAGAAGAATGAGAAACAATTGGAGAATTGTGAATGAAGTATGTGCTCAGTCCTCATGAAATACTCATTAGAAATCCATTCCCGTCAGAGAAACGTCAATTTATTCAGCTCAATCCGTACCGACAGCAAGAAGTGCCTCTGTTTGAAAATAATAATCGCATTTGTTGTTCTGATCCAATCATCTCCTGCTAATACCTTCGATTGACACCTATTAGCACCGCCCTCTATCGCTAACGATATTGAGCCACTCGTTTCCAGACTGATTAGAGTTGATTAGGACATTACATGCGCTGACGTTCGGTCCCGCTGCGTTCCGAGGCGGTTGTTTACCACCCTGAGTGGGAAAGCCTCGCGCAGGCCCTAATGATTTTGTTCGCACCCCAAGGATGGTTCCACACACCCGGACACATTAAAATGATCATCTCAAACAAGCCTGTAAATAAATGTGGTTTGGGAAGCAGGCCTCCCAAGATGAACCTGCTTATGCACTACAGGATATGAGGAAATTCTATCATCGCATGCTGCCACTGGTGTCATTAATGTTTCAGGGTCTCATCATGACAGCTAAGGAGGTCTCAAATTGAGCTCTGTCAAACTCTGATTGGCTCAAGTGGCCGGCCTGGAAGGCCTCTTAATTTAGGTGCTTTGCATTTTTCAATAAAACTAAAACAAGATGGCTACCAAGGCTATACAGATGTAAGACTCAAAATGACGCACATCAATATACAAATTTCTCTCTTGGATTCTCCCCTCTCAGAAATTCATTTTGCAGCTATTTGTGTCTAAATACTAGTTACCAGAACATCTTCTCTAACGTCACATCTAGTTTACTTACCCCATATAAACTCACAATTAGCAGGATGCACCTTTAATAAGTTTGACCGCCATTGACTTCTATTGTCTCTGGAAAATATAATAGCATCTACAAAGCTTTTTTTTTAGCACATACTGTAAACAAATAATTATTAAATAACTTTGGATGTTGAATTAGTGTAAGAGGGTAATATATTTTAGACATCAACAAAAGGTCAATATCAAAAAATAAGTATTATTTTAGCCGTTAACCACAATCGCAGCACTAAGTCAAGACAAACAAGACAAACCCTTGTAAAACCATCACGTTCTCTGTCTGACAGTTGATATCTTGGTTGGGTCGTGAAGAAAGATTATAGTTCAGCAACACTTGCTTGATGCCATGGCTACTATAGTATGCTCTTTCAGAGTTCTTCAATGCTTAACGTTTATTTTGAGCAACTTAAGTTAGGCAAAAATAATTGGCAGCACATGTGACAAAATGGCCGCTGGACAAGCCGTGAACACGCAAGGCTGCGGTTAATTTGGAGCCTTGAAGCGGAGCCCGTCTCTCTTCTGTTCGTCTGGAGCCATGTGCCACGACTAAATTACTAACTGTGTATTTCATAATGCTAGTGACAATATGTTAACGTGTTTTCTCGCCTCCCCCCGTCGTGAACAGATGGGTCTTTTTACTTTATTTTTCCACATCAAGTATGATTATCTCTTTGTGCCAAAAGCCCACCTGCCGTTCTCTGTTGTCATTATTTACGTTGGTATACACAGCAGGACCCGTTATCAGTTGGATGGCGTCTTAATAAAGGCGGGCACATCACCATATTGACATCGTGGTTATTGTTTCGGAGGTGCTGGGACGGGGATGGGGGGGGGTGGTTCAGGGGTATGGGCGTGTAGCAGGACATGTGCCAACACCTCCACATCCTGACCTCCTTTTGCTCTCCCCAGGGCTCCCCGAGAAGCCTTTCGCACCCGGGTCTTCAGAACCGCGGGATGGATGGTAATTAGGTGAAAGCCCATTAAAAAGTCAAATAAGAGAGGGAACACATTATCATTGAGGCTCCGGCACCTGATGATCTCGGGCTACTAGGCGTGACAGAGAAGGACAAGTAGTTGCACCGAGTGCTCCTCAACGCAAAGAGGCCAAAAGTCTTGGCCAACTGTCTTGCGGCAACTTTTAGCCTGCTGTCTTTTCTGGCTATACACTGTGAAAAATATCAGAAGAAAGAATACGATTGAGATGATTTTTCAACAGATTCCAATGGTGATGTGACTTCTAAATATGACCTTTTATTAAAGCTAAAACGTGGAATAACACAGTGACTAAGGTAACTAAGCGAAAATGGGGTTATTTTTAAAAACAGTACAGTGGCTACAAAGAAGCGTTTTCACAATAAAAGTAGTAAAATATTAAAGGAATTTCAATGCGGTCCTATCGTGGGGATAGGTCACTCTTAATCAGAGGCTATGCTGATCTAAAACGTGGAGCATTTACAATTAAACATACTCAATATACTTTAATCCCCTTGGAGTAAAAAAAATAGAAAAAAAACGATGAAAACACAGTAATTACAATTTCACATGTACGGCTTCGCTGGGTTTCTAATGTGACAAAGAATGGGTTCAGAAATATGCCGCTGATGACGGCAGATGCATTATAATTATCCATTTAAGCTTTTCTTCATTCTATCCATCCCAAGCCAAATACAAAGCTGAACGCTTTGCCCTGGGAGGGGCTGGTAATGGCTCTCCGGTTACCAGGACGATTTAAAAGGGTCACAAAAGCTTTATCTGCCCATTTATTAAGAACATATACATGGGCTGGTACCCACTGGAGTGCTGAAGCAGAAGCCATTGTGGGGCTCAGACAATACACTGACCATAAAGTTATAATAGTCTTTAGGATTAAAGAATATGCTCTTTGAGTTTAATTACATATTGGATGTACATCCTCCCACCGCTGTGTGAGAGTGTAGCATGCGTGTGTGTGTAGTGGGATGGGAGGTTGGGGGGTTCTGCCTTCCCTCTTGGCTCCCGTCGATGAGGGACAGCTGGACAGAAAATGAACAGAAGGATTTGTTTAATCTGAGCTAGTGAAAGTTTTGTCTTTTAATGCGTCTGCGCTCGCTCCTCGCGGTGATACTGTACAGTAGTGCAGACCGGAGAGTTGTGTAACACGTGCGCACACATGTACACGAGCACAGGGGCTATAACAACAACTCGCGGCTACAGTCCGGTCTCACTTTGTGTCCCTTATGGTACCAATGCTTTGTTGCTGTTTGCGTGTTAGTTTTTTCCCCAATCTGTTTTGATATAATAGAAGCTACAATACATATTATGTCAGAAAGTGCACTTTGTGCCAAACAGGCCTAGCAAGCAACACATATAATATTATAAAATAATAACTATTACTAATGCTAACTGTTCTCAAGGCTGCAATCCATCATACATCTGTCCTTCTTGATTATGTTGTTCATTTGCGGTGTGAGGAGACATCTTTAAAAGGTATAGTAAGCGATTGTAAGCTAAGACACTGTCAAATTCGCCACATATCTCCTCAATGCGCTAGCTTACTCCTCTCGGTGCGTGCTGAAAAAGAATCCGAAATAGAACTCTACACAGCCCTGGCTCCGTATATCGGAAGTGTGTTTCCAATCAATCAATTCCCATGTGGGGGCGGAGCTTCTGAGGGAGCACCCTATGGCATTGAAGGGGACGGAGCTTCTGAGTGAGCACCCAATGGCATTGAAGTTAGAGGTGCCTTTGTTTTTATTTGAGTTAGCAAGTGTTCTCGAGAATGACTTACTATACCTTTACATTTATGTAAATTAAGCCATACCACACCCTGTAGAAAAGAGAGACGAGTGCTTTCCACCATAATTAAGTAAATCACTTATCAAGTGAATTTCACTTACAGCACTGGCAGCCAAATGTGCTTGTTTTAAGCATAAACAAGTGCATAACTAATATATTTGCACTTATATTAGATAGGGCATTTCTTGCAGTGTACTGTAGCCGCTAAACAGCCATATGCATATCCATAGGGATAGGCTGAAGACAAACTTCAGAACCTTCCTCGTAAGGTTAGCATGAACTGCGACTACTGTATAATGTTATAAACAGTTTAAATATATAGACTGAGGAGTGCATGCTTTTGAAATACGCTATATATTAATTTTGGGTTTTTGCTGAAGGCTGTGGGTCTGTAACCTTACATGCCAAATTAATTGTTAGTCACAAGTCCATCTGGGGAGTTGTCCGTAAAAACTGTTTGTAAAGGGCAGGCACTTTCAAAAAATACTTGGCAGCTGATTGGATGAACCATCTGGTCGTTTACGCTCTCAGCACACCTAAACCACGCCCCTATAGCTATTAATATGACGCTGAATGGTAAGTTCAGTTGTTACTCATTCAAAATTATTTCTAAGCTTTCCAGACTGATTCTCTTGACGAAATTAAACTGAAGCTCGCGAGTTCAGGATGGTCTCGCGAGGCTAGTTCTGTAGGTTACCGTATTACCTGCAATGTCACGGGGAGGAATTCATTAGAGGCATGTGAGTAGTTGTTTGATTTATAACAGGCGTTTGGTTCCTTTGAATTATCAAGTCACGTAATTAACAGATTGAAAGGACATTTAACCCTCTTTTGTGGCTGTGATATGAATTCCAATGAACCTTGACACAGTTAAGCATCAGAAAGTTTGAAGGAGTGGGGAAAAAAGTTCACAGACGCTCCCTTTAGCAGCGTAGGACAGAGAGACAATAATTCAGTAAGTTATGGCAATGACTTCTATCTAGTACACTGCTTTGAAGAATACCAGGGAGATTATTACACTCCTTTAATTAGTATGCAAATGTATTTCTTTATGATCACTTTCCCTCTTTTTTCATTATATTTCATCTATCTATTTATCCTCCAAGAAAGAGTAAGATTCAATTCTCTCCGTCTGGGTAAAAGAGCCATAATTTATTGCTCTGTAATTCATTTTCAATGCATTACCCGTTAATCAGAAAGTTTTGTGCGATTATGCTTAAGGAATTTCTTCTGTGCTCCATACGTACTAGTTACATGACCCATTTTGAGAGTTTTGTATAATACAATATAATTTGTGTGGGTTTTTTGTGTGAATTTTGAAAGCCCTTTTTAAAGTACTGTATGTTATGTTAAGACCCAGTCCGCTGTGAAAGACTACATTACCCAGTCAGACAAATGCAAATCAAGCTCCAAAATCAACGCCACTGGAGCCAAACTCCCACAGCATCACAATCCAATTCTTAACGGTGTTGTCATTGTGGAAATAGATTGTGGATATATGAAGTTGATAAAAACAAAAATGCCCCTCCCTTCAATACCATTGGTGCTCCCTCAAATACATTGCCAATGTAGAATGAGTTCCCATTTACAGAGCCAGCGCTGTTTATCAGCACCAACAGTTTATGAATAACTAGGGGCCGTGAGGAGATGTTCTCTGAATTTGTCAAAAAACTAAAAAGTTTAAATATCTTAAAATTGCTGACACAACCTTTAAAGGGTGAGTCAACGGGATCACTATCTCGCCAGCTGGCGGTAACAGACCCTTGGAGGTCAAACTACCCCTTGCATTCGGGGGCCGTGCAAAAAGATGTTGGTGTGTTTCGGGGTTCCCATTAAGAGGGTGCAGTCAGTGTGGTTACTGGTAGATGATCCTACCATACTGGAATCTGCTCTCCACACGGTCTCTCCACATCCCAGCTATACAGCTTTACCACAGTCATTATTGGACACTAATCCCACCGGGTCTATTCAGGTTCTGCCTCTGTTCTAGTTCAGATACACTTTGATTATTAATTCCACTGTGGTCTGAATTACCATAAGACCATGGAGAGCTCAGTAAAACAACATGACACCGTTAGTCACACCATGGGTTAGTGTTACCACTTATGGGCAGTGTATGAGAACTCATTATACACTTTTTTACCTCCCATAATGGCCATGCTGAACAGTACGTATCTGTACATACAGTATATTACTGTATAGCATTTTGCCTCACATTGTCATCAGCATATGTATGACATACGGTATACTAGTGACTACAGTATGACATGTAGCAAATGATCTGAGGCACGCAACTGAAAAGTAGAAACACTTGCACTCGCTTCCACAGACACCATGTAGCGTCTATGGGTAAAGTGGGACTCAGCTATGCTCCTTGTGGCCAAAAGTGCACATTACACCCTGGTTTAAAGCTTTGCCTTTCTTTTTAATCAGAAGCGACTAATAAGACCCCAGATAGTCTTCCGGGCCTAACTGTTGCCTCTGTAAACAAGATGGCTGAGTGCTAACCTTCTGTCCCATTACAAACCCGTCACTGGAATTGCTTTAACCGCAGCGGGCTTCGAATGTCCACAAGACGTTCCACTGGAAGAATTTGAGAGAGATTTATGGCCTCATTGAGGAAATTACATTCACTGACTGTCCTTGCTGTTTGGCATTCATTACGTTTCATTATTACCTGCTCAAGCTACACTGCTCTGTAATAAAACGGGGGGAAGCAGAAGTTTGTGCCTAGATTGCAGTTTAACTTGATGGGTGCTGCAGCAAAACAATGCTTCTCTCTCTCTCTCTCTCTCTCTCTCTCTCTCTCTCTCTCTCTCTCTCTCTCTCTCTCTCTCTCTCTCTGATTATTTTCTCTCTGATTACTCCATTTTCTCTCTACACATATACTCAGTCACTATTCTGTCACGGCCCTGCTTTGTTTTAGCAGGCCTGTGGTCTGTAGTTGCTGTAAAGGTTCTAATTAGGCTAATTAAGTGCACCTGTGCCTGTCACTTATATAGGTGTGTTGCGGCACACTGGCCTGTGACTCTCCTGGCACCACACATTCTGGTTGTTGTTGTTGGTTTGTGGCTTAGTTTGGTTGGTTGCTTAGTTTGGTCAGCATGCAACACGCACCACATATATTCAGTATGTACACCTACTGACTTTCACACCTCATTCTGGGTGATTCTGTTTGTTAGGTGTGTGTTTGTTTGGTTTACGGCCCATGAGCCAGGTCGTAACAATTCCATTCATCTGCTGAGCTTTCAGTGCTTCTGCCTCTTCATTATCTCAACCATCTCTATCATCTGCCGATCTCCTGGTATTTGCGCAGCTAACTCATACGTCACCAACACATGAAGGATTTAAAAAAAAAACTGTTTTGATTGAACACGTGGCATATACTTTGTACAAGAGGGAGAGAGAGAACTAGTACTGTCAAACCATAGACATACAACTACTACAAGTTGCCAACTTTCAAGGCTGACTTGGCGTGAGAATTGGTGAGATTGTCAAAGAATGACCAAAACAGCTCTGTTTGGGCATGAGTTGCATTCAGTCAGTGGAATTTATTTTCATGCTAGCGTGAGACAGAACATTAAAAGCATGTGGCACACGCCAAATGCACCCTACTATGACAACTGAGTTAACTGTAAAAGGAAAAATAAGAGGCAGTTAAAGAATACAACAAATGTATTCTGTCAAGTCTATTAATTCACTTGCCAGGTACGGTATACGGAGAATCTCAATCTCTTCTAGTGTCTTAGCTCTCCTATTTTCAGGCAGCATGCTCTGGCATGGCCTCTGGGTAAACAAGAAAACATTTGTTATATCTGGTGTTGAGAAAAAGATAAGAAAAGGTCATTAATAATAATACAATTATTATTTTATTATTATAAATTATGATGTGTATAGTAATAGTAGTAGTAGTAGTAGCAGTATATTCCTGGTAATCCTAGCCCTTCTGTTTAATCATATTAATTGCTGGTATTAAATCCAAGGCCTTCTGTTTATAAATGTGAGATTATTTAAACAAATCTTTGCAGACTGTGATGCTAGCGGCTAAGATAACTTGCGGCTAGGCTAACGAGTGGGTAGGCTAACTAGCGGCTAGGCTAACGAGCGGCTAGGCTAACTAGCGGATGGCGGCTAGGCTATAGCTTAACAGCAGCTGTGGCGGTGGGAGCAGGTGAGGTATGGGCATGAGTGAGGGCTGATAAGCGACCCCTCCAACCCCCCACCCCCACCAACCTTCATACCAGCATACTCCGCAAGGAGTCTTCATAAATAATCTTCCAGCAATCTGCCGCTCCCTTCACTCTGTTATTAATTACTTTTATGGCCAAAATCAAACATCTGTCATGCTAGAATATACAAATTAATTATGCATCTTCTTCCCATCAAGGCCCATATAACAATATTCGGCTGTGGGCCGATGAGAGAGGGGCACACACACAGTGGCCCCATGCGAATGAGAGGATATTTCGATATTATCTTTTAATTTCTGTACAAATTAATCATGCCCATACTGCAGAAGATGGGACAAAAGGGGGACTTTGATCAATGTGTAATCACCGTTACTCATACACATGCATTTAAAGTGATTATGCTCACCGTTTCCGTTTGTTTTCCCACCAGTCTCTTTAATTATACATGGAAATTAAAGCAGCTCTTTCATTACGTTTAACATGAGAAGTACATGGGAGCTACCTGGATCAGTGTGTGTGGTTGTACGCATGCTTGAGAGTATCTAAGGTGTGTGTGTGCGCGCGCGCGTATGCATGATAGTATCTGAGGTGTGTGTGTGTGTGTGTGCGCGCACGCACGTATGCATGACAGTATTGTATCTGAGATTTGTGTGTGTGTGTGTGCGCGCCCCTGATAGTTTGTTGTCCAGGGTGACTCCAAGCCTCTTATCAGTAGGAGAGGAGGACACTGTGGTGTTCTCAGGGGTGATGGGACAGGTCCACTTGAGGACCGGGAGGTGGAGCAGCTCAGTTTTGTGGAGGTCGAGTTTGAGGTGATGTGTAGACATCCAGGAGTTGATATCTGTGTGTCAGATGGGGAATAGGAGAGGCAGAGTTGGGTGTCATCGGCATAGCAGTGATAGGATAATTCATAAAATTAAATTACAGCAATGCAAATACAATATGAAACATGTACTGTATGTACAATATACTATGTACACATTAGTGATATGGAGCGTGTTGCTGCTGTGCACTGTATAAAAGTAAAAAGGACATTGATAAGAGCCTTTTGAGTTTGTGGGCCCATGACGATCTAAGCGTCATGCCATTGTGCAGAACTATTAGCCTCAGCTCATCCCACAACTGATGCAGGCATGCTGGTAGCCTACGGATACACTGTACAGTGCAAAACAGACAGTGCTTTGATAAATGCCCCCCACAAGAATCAAAGCAGAAACCCAATTTACCAATGCAAACAATTTATGACGGTTAAGCATGTCAGCATATATTATGACAAACAACACATGGTCTATTATGCCAGCTGGTGTAATGATGTGGTAATGCTGGACTCATCATTAACTTTCGGCACACAGTTTATGGTGGCCTTTTTATGACAGAATTAATTGATTCACACATGCATTAAAACAAAAATAACTGGGATGAAAATGCAGTTGGATACGTGCCTCTAACCTGTCATAAACACTTCTGGTGGTGAAATGGGGTGACATTATTCATCTTAATGGCCAGCCAGAACCTCAGTAAACAGACCTCAAAACACCCTGAATTTTTACTCTGAGCTTTCTCACCGAGCAAATGACACCTCGCTGAATAATGATCTTAAACAGCTATTCATAGACCCAGAATGTTTATTTCTTTTCAGGTTCCCTAAGAATAAGTCCCTTTCCAAAGTGCCTCGTTTTGAAGATAAATTATAGCATGGCTGTATTTGGTCAATTGACATTGCAAACGTAACTTTTATGGCTTAACCTTTAGTGATTGTATGTGAAAGCATCTACTTGTACAATGGAGATACTCAAACAATCACGATGTTCAGTAAGATGTGTTATGTGTCAGTAATGCCGTAATGCACTCTTATTTAGCTGTTGTTTTTCTTGGAATGGCTCATTGAGAATTCCCTGAGGTTTTCTGCAGCCATATGTGGGAGTGAAAGTCAGACATTTAATCAGAGATGAAGTCTGAGAATAAAAAGGAAAAATGGAGAAAAGGGCTTGGGTTTGTGTCTGCTTGTCCCCAGAAGACTCCCTGCCCAGCCATTAGCAACTATTTAGGCCATATGTTTAAGAATTTCCTCCTCGAATCTCAGAGCGGAGGATTTAGGTCAGAGATGGTTTTCTGTACCCATCCGGCATTCCATATTGAGGAGATGACATTCATCTCTAATGTCACAGTATGCAAGCTGTGCTCTGCTCAAAACCCTTAATGAATTCCTTAATCCGTGTCTCCTTGTTATGAACTGTGCAATTATTGGGATGGTTAATCCATTTTTTGAAGCTGTATGGATATTGGTTTTATTGAAGGACGCTATGTTTAATCAGTGGATTATGTGTAAGTAATTTTCACTCTCTTGGTGCAGAGAACATGTAGACCTATTTAAAAATGAACAAGAATGAAAGATTTCACAACTTTTTTACAAAACGTATTTTAATAAGGTGCACAGTAACTGTGAACAAACTACATTTCCTCCCTGGTTTACGTGGAAGCGCAAACATTGCAGGGCCAGGATAGCAGGACCAATCCAAGAAGCTTCCATCATTGTGATGCTGGCTCGTCACAGCTTGTGTCGCCACGGCAACAGATGTAGTCCAGATCAGAGGCAGCCTATTGAGCTGATTTACCAGTAATCTGTCTCCTCTATATAATGTCTCTGGTACTTCTCCCATAGAGTTCTGTTGAGGACTCTCTAAGCGGTCTGTCTCCTCTATATAATGTCTCTGGTACCTTTCCCATAGAGTTCTATTGAGGACTCTCTAAGCGGTCTGTCTCCTCTATATAATGTCTCTGGTAC
>JAODUE010000024.1:5148256-5160713 GCA_027564755.1 Amblyopsis hoosieri
GCTTGAAGCAGCCGTGACGTGTGGCGATGGGTGGTACTGCAGCCTATAGGACCAACTGCAATACACACCCCATTCATAAATTCAGATCTGTTTTGCCGCTTATCATGTGTAAGCACCTTTACAGTACCTTTTGGTGACACCTACAGCAAGTTAAGTTGTAAGTCGTGAATTCAAAACAATACAGTGAAGGCCCGCGAATAAAATAGATTAGTCTGTCTATGCCTATAGACACCAGATTATAAAAATTGACTTAAAAAAAACGAATTGTTACTGCACAGCCTCAGTCAACATTTAAATTTTAATTGTATTTATAAGGAAAAGACGTAGAGAGAACGCCCTTAGCTTATGTGGTCAAAGGGTAAACCAAAGAGTGAGATTTAGCCTTTGCTAGCTTGTTGGGCCGGGCCGTGTATCGAGAGACAAAGAGAGGTTTAACAATCCGCATCAGCAAGGTTTCATCAACCATGAAACAAAAGAGGCCTCTGATTTATCCAGCAGTTAAAGAGATGGGGGGGAAGGGGGGGAAGGGGGGGGGGCTAGGGGGTGAAAAAAGGTAGCAGGGAATTATCCGGAAAGGTCATCCTCAATTTCTGTCCAGAAATGATCTTTTCCCTCTCTGTAATAAACATTTATCTGATCCCTTTATTGGCTTGATTAGATCTGACAGTTTAGTTAAGCCATTTTTCCGGCGCTGCAGTGGGTCGCGACGGTTAACGTTGCACAAAAAGTTCCAGCCGCCTCGCTTTGTGTGTCCACCAGGGTTGCTGGGGGAACGGGGGGGGGGTTTACGAGGCAAGGACGGCAGGGCTGCCCTTCTCCATTACTATGGGATGCAAGGGCTCTCGCAGGCCGGCCGTCCACATTTAGACACACATAAGTATCCCTGATGTAATAATGATAATAGTGATAATAACGCTTGAGGCTGTGTTTACAGCTAGCCAGGCTGTGTAGAAGTACCGGATAATGTTTTCACGCACAGAGAACCGTAAGCTAGCGGACTACGAGGAGATATTTGATATTTGTTAGCGATTGTAGCTTACAATTCAGCCATTCTGAGTGAACGCTGGAACAAGCACAATGCAACCCAGTGGGCTTTTTATTTTATTTTCTTGTAATGTTCTTCCCATTTGAAACCGGCTTTCCCCCCCCACACACACACACACAACCCCCAGGCTATTATTACACACTACAACTTTAATTAAAGCACCATATTTATGAAGCGGCTACGTGCTTATGTAATATCTTAATTGTACAGCACTTTGAGCTGCAGCTACTGTATGAAATGTGCTCTATAAATAAAGTATAGTATTATTATTATTACTCTCCAAGAGCATAGATGTGTAGTGTTCAAATACGAAAGATTACTCCACTGCAGATGTATCCTTGAGCAAGAATAAATATATATATTTTTAAAATCAGCTCTCTAAGCTATATGTAAATATGTACCGTTACCCAAACGCTACTTTCCCCAGCAGAGAGTTACCCTGTACGCAATGTGCAGCATTAACAAGACAATATGTTGACTACTGTAATGAAAGTCGTCTGCCATCTTGTGATTAGAGCATCTTTTACTCATTTTTCCAAGCGGGCGTATTTTGGGAGACGGACTGTCCCTCCATAATGACAGTCCTGCTGTTGACGGCTGCATCAGCACGCGCTGATAATGGCTCCGTCGCAGAAGCAGTTGGGGCTGTAAACAAAGTCTGTCATTCAGTTTAATAGACTTGGGGGGAGGGATGGGGGGGCATTGTAATGGCTTTGTGCTGCTTTCACGGCCGGCAGAGTGCCAGAAGATCATTTTACCTTGAAAATAGATTAAATAAACCTTTCATCTCGTTATGACTCTATCTTCAAGGACGACCCCCCCCCCCCGTGGATGTATCCATGCCCACGTACTGCACTTTGTCTCCATTTCAGGCGTTCGCCGGCCAAATGATAAAAGCCCTTTGGAATGAATTCATATTTTTCTGTTTGGACCGTGTTGGTGTTCACTCATCTGCCCGCGGCAGGGCGGGACGCACGCCGTCTCAGATTACCCACAAGCCCCAGCGCCCCTAATGATAAGCTGCGGGCTGCATGTGGCGTCTTCCGTCACTTCCCAAATAATCGTGTTGGTGCTATTGAGCGAGTGCCACTTATTAGTACGATTTATGGGGGGGGGTACCCAGCCACTTCCGAATCTGTCACTGGCTTCCCAAGGTTAATTAGGTCGATGATGTCTTTAAATAGCCGCCTCCTCATTGCTCCCCACGTGTGCCTGCCCATAACCCCCCCACACACGCGCACACGTGCACACATACACACACACGCACACACACACACACAGACACACTCACACGCGCACACACACACACACACACACACACACACACACACTCCTGAGCACTTTTCTTCAAGACTGCTCATAGCCTGTCAGCCCCCCCTTCCCACCCCAACACACATACGCACACACCAGCGCCTGGCTACAGAGGTGGGGAAGCCGAGGCTAAGTTAGCGCGAAAGTGGAGTCGTCACTCAGAGACAGAGGATGTGTGTGTGTGTGTGTGTGTGTGTGTGTGTGTGTGTGTGTGTGTGTGTGGAGGGGGGGTGGGGGGTCGGCAGAGCCTCCAATCCAGACCATCTGCGGCCCCAGCTGGAGTGGCAGCGATGGTCTGGCACTTGTACCACGCCATATTTACAGATCTAAACACAAATGGCTACTGCCTGATTGTTTCACGATTCATTAGTCAGACAAGCCCGGCTCCCGCGCCAGCCCAGCTGTTGCAGAGTAAACCTTTGTCACTTAATAGGGCTGCTCATTGCCTCCCCCATCAAACGTATTGATCTGTGGCCTCCGCCGCTTTAAGGCGAGGCGAGGGAAATACACCGGTCGGTGACAAGGTTACTGAGCAACGTGCAATCTTAAAAGTGCCCTAAGCGAGATTTAAGAGATTAAAGGTGCTGTGTACAACTTAAGAAATTAGAAAGAATGTTTATGAAATAATATATTAGTTCATGATGATTAGATATAATTGTAAATACCATGACAGATTTAACCCATTAGATGCAAGGTAAAGATTCCTGTCCCAACCAATCACAACCATTTGTTTTCTGACTTTCTGTTTAGACTATATGGGGGCTGAGAGTTTCTTTGGTGTTGTGTCAAACTTAATTATTGTAACATTAAAGTTAAAGGTCTTGTAACAATGTAAGAAACTGTTTATGAATGGACCCCCCCTCCCCAATACAATTTCTGTGTTGTAGGGACTTGTTACAGTAATTGTGAAGCCACATTTTATCTCATCACTGCAGAAATAACCGGTCCATCAAGGGTACTTCTATGAACTCCTAAAGGAAGCATTAATCATTCTCGAGAACGCTTGCTAGCTTACAGCTTAAATCAAAACAATATTCCTTTGCAGTACTGCCTCACACATTGAAATGTTAGATTCATGTTTTTTATTTATTGTGGTGCTGTAATTGAATAGTGGACATTGTGTTTAAATGTTGTATGTGGACTTTTAAGCTGCCCTCTTGGTCAGGTCGCTCTTGGAAAAGAGTTTTTAATCTCAATGAGTCTTTTTTACCTGGTTAAATAAAGGTGTATATAAATGCATTCTGAAGCAAACCGTAGTACCATGGCTTTGTTGTTGTGAGCGGTGTTCCCACTTTGTTTATGTTACTAGCCAGGGCTGTGTGGAAGTACCGGATAATATTTTCAGCACACACACAGAACGGTGTGAAATGCGAGGAGATATTTGGTGAATTTGACAAAAAGTGTATTAGTTCACAATTAGTTTGCAATAGCTGACTATACCTTTACAAGGGACTGAAGATAGTATCTGATAACATGTTACTCCGCAATCAGTTAACAAACCACAAGTCCCCACAAAGGAAGTGTTTCCTTAAGCTCATGGAAGCGAAAAGACAAGATGAAGGAAGTAGACACTTCCAGCTCAAGTGTTTTACACCAGTGGGAGAAAGGCGGTCGTATTGATTTACCCATCATCGACAGCTGGAGAGACTCCATGCCGCTGAAATAGAAACATACGCCATTATCGATTCCGCGTTTACAACACCGTCTCCGCCCGTGTTAGCTTGTCACCGAGCACTTACAGGGGGGTTGTGGAGGAGGGGGGTTGGTGACAACGCTTACAGAAGGAGGGGTGGCGGGTCGCGCCAACAGAGCGCCAGGCGACAAATCCCCCGGGAGAGATGGGGGTCAGGTTATACTGGCCCGGGGTCAGCTGTGTTGACTCACAGTAGTTTGTATTGCTGAAGGAATGATGCGTGGCTTAGTGACACTGTGGGTCTCTCTCTCTCTCTCTCTCTCTCTCTCTCTCTCTCTCTCTCTCTCTCTCTCTTAGCTGAACTTGGTTGTTTAATGGCATCTTTGGGGAGGCCTATGATAATAAGTTTTTATATAAAAAAATATAAAAAAGCTACTGATTAACTTCCTGCTAGCTATTTACCTTAGCCGAAAAGGGAAGATGGATGATGGTGATGACCACTGTGATTGTCTAATCATTTTATCTTTCGTCAGAAATCGTGTTAAAGGTATAGTCAGCCATTGCAAGCTAAATGTAAGCAAATACAATTCAACGTCAAATTTTGCAAATACGTCCTTGCATTTGGCTAGTTTACCGTTCTCTCTGCGTGTTGAAAAAATAATCCGGAACTTCTACACAGCACCGTACACAGTAAATAGGAACATAAACAAACAACAACAACAACAACAAAAATCATATCAATAAAGCCGTAGCACTACGCTTTGCTTCACAATGCATTTTTTACGTGTGAGGCTCGGCCCCGGAGGACTGGTGAGCAATACTGTTTTGATTTGAGCTTGATGTCAAGAATGACTGACCCTGCCTTTAAAATGTAGAATCCACCTCTATTAATCAAAGATGGATGACCTAGAAATATTAAAGAAAATATGATATTATGATAATGTGTTGTTCAGTTTGGTGTCACGGTGACATTTTGTTTTCAGGAGGAACGATTTACTTTCTGTGGTGCAGCTTGTAAGTTGTAAGTAGATTGATTAAATGTGTTCTCTCCCTCTCCCTCTCTCTCCCTCCCTCTCCCTCTCCCTCTCTCTCTCTCTCTCTCTCTCTCTCTCCAAGAAGGGATTCATTGTTTTTTTTAAGCATGTGCTTTCAGTTTTGTGTGTTTTGAGTGACACATTCATTGTGAACTGTTTTAAAATAAACCTTTCCTAATTCTGCCTCCTGAGCGCCCCAGCACAGTGAGCATTAACACCTGATTAAATTAGCAGGTTATTAACTAATTAGTGCAAGCTGATTAATGCTCTATTAATTAAGACACTTTAATGTCCAGCCAGTTGTGGCTGTGCTGGACATTAAAGTGGAATTATGGGTAATTGCTGGCTCAGCGTCAGGAAGTTGTGCAGCTGTGTAACGTTAAGATGATTTACAAATCAGTGATGATTTACAAATCAGTGTGCCGTGTTTCTCACTTAGAATCTACACTTTGTTTACTTTTTAATTCTTCTTCTTTTTTGTATTACTTATGGACTGTTTACGTTTACAGTAAGTGTGTGTGCGTGCGTGCGTGTGTGTGTGTGTGTGTGTGTGTGTGCGTGCGTGCGTGTGCGCGTGCGTGCGTGCGTGCGTGCGTGCGTGTGTGCGTGTGTGTGTGTGTGTGTGTGTGTGTGTGTGTGTGTGCTGGCCACCAGGGGGCAGCAGACCTCCCAGTGCATCCATCAATGGGTGATCCAGGACATTCCCCCACACCGTTCAGCCTGAGACCTTCAGTATGGCCGCTTAGCCGCTAATTGATGGGCTGCTGTAAGGAGATGGAGCGCTACCGCGGCGAAGCAGTGCTACCGTGGCAACGCAGCAAAGCATCAATCATTATCCCAGCACCAATGTAGAGAACACTGCACATGGCGTCCGTCAGGAACCAGTTTTTTAAGGGGAAGCTCATTGGTTGCTTGTTTTACATTCTCTGTTAATGTTTAATTGTTTATGGATATGTGCGGAGGCAAGATGATTTTGGTTACTACTAAGACTGGCTACCATGGCTAAAGTAGTAACTATCTCTGGAATATTATAGGCATAGTACACTTTACTGTATATCTATAACTCTGATTTGAGTAGGCTGAGACTTACTGAGACTATACTGTTCTCAGATCAATCTTCTGTGAAATTATAGTCTGGGGACCCTGTTCGCTTTAGTGTTCCAACAGCCACTCTGGATGGCTGACCAATCAGGGACCATGTGGTTGTGTGTGATGCCGTTGAAGTCAACCGCGTGTTTCTAAATGGGGATAGAGCTAGATGAAGTGATACGAACAGCTGCAGCAACGCTGACTGATTCAAGGCAAGACCACATACAGTATATACGCCTATTAAAACGCCCATTAGAACGGCTGCAAACACTTCCAATGGAGCGTGTCCAGACCCTGTTCCCCAAGAGCATTGTGGGTCGGGTTACACCACACTAGCTGAGAAGGGCACTTTTCCACCGGAGCGCAGCCAACCTGAGAAGGGGAGGGGTAGTGAGCAGTGCGCCTATGAGGAGACGTGTAGAGAGGAGATTTATAAGCAGCAGCATTCAGGCGAGAGAGAGAGAGTGCACACTCTGACTTTCAAATTGGTAAATATAAATGTGTTTGTCCGATCGAACAAAAAAAGGGTTACAGATGAATTATTGTGACATTTCCAGGAATTTGTTCACTATCACTGCCAGAAACAATAGCTTAGTGCTGTATCTGACCGAGAGGGGTAGAGGTTGTTCAGCCTTGGGTAGATATGGAAAGAGGTCATTATTTTTTTGTGCATTTTAGTTTAGTTTTCTTGATTATGCCTTTCTACAAATGGACAGTAATTTGCATACAATTATTTGTTCACTTTGCCAAGTGCTTTGTGAGGCTGTGTTAAAGGTGTAGTCAGCTATTGTAAGATAATACACTTATTCTCATAACAACTGAAAATCTCACGGCCTGTTAGCTGTACGTTCTCTTTGCACACTGAAAACATAATCTGGTGTTTCTACACAACTGTGCAGACCGCACCACACAACACCATCTCAGCCTTGGCTATGTGTGTCCGATGCAGGGGGAGGTGTTTTTGTTTTGATGTTGAGTTCAAGCATCAACAAGCTTCCTCCAGCATCACTGACTCTATCTTTAGTGTGCTTCCAGAGACGGTGTACACGTCTTTATGGTCTGGCTGGCAACAGGACGGAAGCAGTGGGCCGAGGCTTAACTTCCTGTGGCTGGCCAGTGCGTGGAATCTGCATGTGTCCGTCCCCTGCAGATGGACAGACAACGTGGCCCCTGGTTTTTCTGGCCATCCTTAAAACTGTGAGAAAAACAACACTACACCGAGTATGTGCCCATGAGAGTGTGTGCGTTTGCGCGCGTGCTTGTGTGCGTGTGTGTGAGAGAGCGCGTGTTGTGTAGGTGGTGGCGAAGACGCTAATATATTCATCATGAAAATGTATTCATGAAAAATAATTGTGATCCCCCCCCCCCCCCCCCCCCCCCCTTCCATCCCTACACACAAAAAACCATGGCTCTGAGGGATGAGTCAATAACGCTCAATAGAAATTGTTGCAAGCACGGCGCTGGAAATAACAGACGGACGATAAGGTGGATGTGCTGTGCACGATCGATCCCGCGGAGGTGGGTGGGTGGGTGGGTGGATCGGGTGTGCGGCGTGTGAGAAGGATTACGCAACGAGCGTCTGTTTCATTCCGCGGCTCTCTGCCATGTCAGATTTGATCATTTGACGTTTGTAGGAAGGAAGATCTGGCTGCCAGGGCAACCCGGTACAGGGCCTGCCCGCCCATTAGACAAGATTAGGCAGCGGCCTGGGGCGGCATTCATTTGAGGCGGCATTTTGACAAGTGGCTGCGCGCTCCTGAGCAGCGTACAGCTGTAAATAAAACTAAAGGCAAGGCAGGGTCAGTCATTCTCGAGAACGCCTGCTAACTTTGAACTCAAATCAAAACACCATCCCTCCGCAATGCCCCCACATTGAAATGCATCGCGAAACCAATAACAAGTCGCTTTCTTGTCGTGAGCGGTGTCCCGACACTTTACGTTCCTTTTTACGGAGCCAGGGCTGTGTAGATGTACAGGGTTATTTTTTCAGCACGCACGTAGAAGGGTAAGCTAGCGAAATACGAGGAGATATTTGTTGAATTTGACATAAAGTCAATCAGCTCATAGCTGACTATAGGCGGGGTCATTGACATAGGTTTAGGCTTATGTGACACTGTCCTTATTCCCAAAGTCTTGCCTAGGGCCGCAGAACGTCCAGGGCCGGTTCTGCTGGATGCGTTAATGTTACTGTTGTCTGTGGGTTAAAGGTATAATCAGCGATTGTAAGATAATCCACATTTTTGTTGATTTGAGTTGATTTTGTGTATTTGTTGATTGTCGATTGTAAGCTAATACAGTTTTTATTTTTTTTATTTTTTATTCAGTGAATATCGGCTCACTATCCGCCAGCTGTCTGTTCTGGTGTACTTACACCCTGGCTCTGTAAATGGGAACACGAACAAAGTGGTGCAGACCGCACCTCACAACACTATCCCAGCCTTGGCCATGTTTCTCCATTGTAAGAGGAAGGGGGGGGGGAGCTTCTGAGGCACTGAAGCTTGTAAGAAATAAGAATAAGAAATAACGATGTAAGGTTTTCACCAAACGCCCCCGAGAACACATATTCACGACCATCTCGAGGGTCTGCTGAGCCCAGTTTGGCCTGGAGGACGGCAGCTCCCTTGTTGCGGGAGTCTTTAGCGGCGAGCCGGACAGCTCTCAGACAGAGATGAATATCGGCCATTATCGCAGGTGGCCATTTGTGCTGCTGTTTGACTCGCTAACGAGGGGCTAGCAGGCAGACACCATGTGCCCGCCCTGCCTGAAACGGACACACTAATCTGCCCTTATCGCTCATCATTCACCAATAGCAGTCGCCGTCCCTGCTGCCTGGCAACTTGCCTCTTTGAATCACATCAAGTCAGAGTTTATCTAGTCAGATACGCATACAATATGTATGTAGAGCGACTAGCAGTTGTTAGCCAGCATTTAGAATGACAAGGTCATTTAGCAGACGCTTTCATCCTAAGAGGCTTACAGTGAATGGGAATGGAGAATATCGTTTTACATAATTGCTCATTCTTGTTGCCCTCTCAGCACCTATTGCATCCTGGAAGGGTGGATTCCTCCTATTGTGGTGCCTTCCTGAGGTTTCTTCCTCTTTAATTTGTGTTACGGAAGGTTTTCCTTGCCCGGGGGCAGAGGAACAGGTTAAGAGGGTGTTGTTTGTTTCCATGTGATTTGGGCCCGCCCTTTGACTCGTGATTAAGGGCTATATAAATACACTTGACATGACCAGAGAACAGGTAGGGGTTACGCATTTCCACAAGGATGCTTACAGGAAGGTACTGTATAAGACAAGCCCTGCATGTTTTAGATGTCTCCTCCTCCAACTCCTGCTTGTTATCACTCATTCAGTCAGGTGAAAAAAATAATATTTGATTCTAATTCATTACTGTAATGCCTATTGTGTGTATAAATGGCACAAATAGATGGCACAAATATATTCTAATTGTAACCAGTAATGTAGTTTACGCTTTGTGTAACTAGACCAAATATTCACTTAGTTAAATGGTCTGGCCACGCTCCATCGGGAAGTGTTTCCTCCTACTGGGCGTAGACCTCTGGTTACTTTTGAAACTAGCATTTGAACAACTGTTTTGATCACCTCATCTAGCTCTACCACCATTTTGAAACACGTGTGACTTCAAGGTCATCTCACTAACCCCACCCTGATTGGCTCGCCAGCAGGGTGGCTGTGAAAACACTAATGCAAACCGGGTTTCCACACTGCAATCTCATGCCTAGTCCGCACGTACACTGCTATTTTAAAATACGTACCTTTTTCTGCGAGATTTGGCCTTCCATCCGTACGTAACCAGTGCATCCGATCACTATAAACTGGGTTTTAGCAAAACTCCTTCCATGGTGAAGATATTTACAGTAAAAACTCCGTCCGCGGTGTTCACGTGTAGACGTAAAATATAGTTTTGGCTTGTTTGTTAGCTTGTGCACTGGTCCTTTGTTTGACGTCAGATTGTTCACTGTTCACCGTTTACGTCAGAGAGAATATAATTGAACAGAGATGTCCCAACAGACGGCACTTGTGTGGATTGTTAGTCGATCGGAGCCAGGCTGGTTCACACTAGGATTTAAGTAATTATTAAAGTGCTTAACTAACACACACACATACACACTCACACCTCACCATATTAGCCTCATTCGTTGGCAGGCCCACCTGTTACCGGGTGCTCAGGTGTGTGTCTGGGTTTGAGACTGTTACCTGAAGCTACGTGCCAAGTGTGTGTGTGTGTGTGTGTGTGTGTGTCTGTGTGCACACTAGAAGACATGGATCCACTTGGCATTGCTGACTGAGCACATTCCCAAGGATGTGCTTGATAGAGAGACATAGAGAGAGCCATAGAGAGAGAGAGAGAGAGAGGGAGAGAGTAGGAGAGAGCCATAGAGAGAGAGAGAGAGGGAGAGAGATAGATAAATACAACAGGAGAGAGAGAGAGGGGGGGCAGTGTGTTCAGCTGTAAAATCTCTCTGCTCCATGAAGGTCAGCCTGCCCCCTCCCCCAGGTCTACATTCTCTCTCTCTCTCTCTCTTTCTCTCTCACTCACTGTCTCTCACCTAGTACCTGTCCAGTAAATACACACATGAAAAAAACACTAAACACACTAAATAAACACTCAATATAGTAAACACGTGTGTACACACACACACACACACACACACACACACACACACACGCACACACACACAATAAACACAAAATACAGTACACACACACACACACACACACACAATAAACACAAAATACAGTACACACACACACACACACACACACACACACACACACACAATAAACACAAAATACAGTACACACACACACACGCACAGCCCTGTTATCTTCAGCACAGCAGTGCGGTAAGGACACATATGAACAAATATGAATATTTAATATTTAAGTGTTGGTATTAATTATTCATGTAACCCTCACGTTACAAATGGATAAAATTAATTATGTTGATAGAATTAGACTCCATTTAGATCTTAATATAATAATATTTGGATTATATTTGCTGTAATGGGTTCAGAGAAATCTACTATTAATGTGATGGATGGCAGCTGCGGCCGACCAGGTTAAGGAGATCAGTTGGGTAGTCCTGCATTCCAGAGGCCACACACACTTGTAGTACTCCTCACATTCATTCATTCCTCACTTTCCATCCTCTCGTAATCCCCACAAGGCTATAATCAGGGTGGTTCTGACACTATACTCTCAGGCAGAGCCATCCTTTCCTTGCATAAAGGCTGGGACACAGCACTGGCTAACTGTGTCCGCCTACTTGACAGGAGAGGTGTTTTGATTGACAAGCACAACAACCAACTACGTAATACAGTGACAAAGTCTGATGTTAAATTTATACAGAGGAATTGGTTGAGAAGCTTACAAACACGACGCTGTTAGATAAGTGATAAGTGAAACTGAAATTAGTAAATAAAGCAGGCTACTGCACTAGCGTCGCATTGGAATTACACCTACAGACCGCAAGTGACAATGCTAACAGTCAATGAAAATCTACTTCTCAATTTCAAATAGTGATTCAGGCTTACTATGCATCAGATGTTCAGCGCGGAGTTGCTTATGTGACGTAGTGCTAATGGACGGAAGAGGCTGAGACTACTTATATAATCTCAGTGAGATAAATGTAGTTTAGAGCAAAATAGTCGCGTTGAGCCAAGCTACCTTTCAGTAGCCCTACACTAAATATACCAAAGTGCCACTATGTCTTCTGTCACGAATATAATCGTGAACTTACCTGAACGAGCATCTGCATCATTCATATAAAAATAAGGCTTCACCTTCGAGACATTCGCCGAATCTGACAAAAAGTGCATTAGCTTACCATCGCTGACCCCACCTTTAAGATACACAAAGTGAGAGGGAGAGGAGGTTCTGTAGTGGACACACACACACACACACACACACACACACACACGGGTAAGGCAGTTGCCATGGCAACAACAACAACAACAACAACAACAACAACAACAGGGTGACTCGGCAACATAAACCCGCGTAGCCTTCGGGCGTTAGCCTGGGAGCTCATCACGCTAGCTAGCTTGGAACACGCCTGGAACACAGCCCCTTCTGCCCAACCTTCAAATCCATCCACGTTCTGCCCCCTTTAAGATCATATTACAGTCATTTGAGGCGGGATGGAGGGGCCATATATACCTCCCCTCCCCTCCCACACCCCCACACACACACCCACACCTCATCAAAGCAACCTAGCCCCCCCCCCCCCTCATCAGCTGTGGTGGGGGGAGAACCCGGAATACAGGGCCAGCGCGACACCGCAGCCGCCGTCGGGGGGAGGGCCCAATTTTAGTTTC
>JAODUE010000025.1:0-88789 GCA_027564755.1 Amblyopsis hoosieri
TAAGGCAGTTCTGAAGGCGAAAGGGGGTCAAACACAGTATTAGTATGGTGTTCCTAATAATCCTTTAGGTGAGTGTAGAGTGGATGAACATATCCATATACGTGTTAATCTTTTAGATTTGATCCAGGACTGGGCTAGCGACAGCGCTCCGGACGTCTACTCCTTTGTACCCTACTCCTGGAAGTTCAAGGTCCTCTTCCACCAGTTTGAAATGCTCTGGGCCGCTAACCAGCATAACTGGGTGGACTGTTCCACCAAGCAACAGGAGAACGGTGAGGGGGGAAATGTGCCCGACCAGTAGAGGCCATCTGTAGGGAACTATTGACAACACCGTTATTAATGTGTGCCTTGCCAACATGTGCTCCTGTTGTTGTCCTACAGTGTATCTGGCGGCCTGTGGCGAGACACTCAACATAGACTTCACATTACCTTTCAATGAGTTTGTCCCGACCACCTGCAACACCCGCTTTTGCCTGAGGGTACGGATATCGTTTTCCTATTTGTTGTCATACAAACATTAAACGAATACAATATATGTTACGTTTACATGCGCATTTCTGTTATGACAAACGCGTATTCCATTGGTTTGATGCTATAGTATAGCGTGTGTTTGTGTGTGTGTGTTCTCAGGCCGAGGACACAGACATGCGCCTGTCTCTGCCAGAGTGCCACCCTAGCCGCTGCCCCCTGCTCACGCTGGCCAAAGACTACCAGAACGTCAAGCTTCCCCCAGACATGTTCACGCCCGGGGAGACCCAGGGCGCCCCCCCGCCCAAGCCCACTAAGCCAAGCTGGAGGAACATCACGGTTGCAGAGTGAGCTGACGCTGTGTTTGTTTCGCCCGCTCGTCTGGGCGCTCTGCATGAGTGCCTAAACAGAGTGCTAGATTGGCCTGTCTGCAGTCCTGACCTGTTGCTGATTGAGAACGTGCGGTGCATCGTGAAGCACACAATAAGGCAACAAAGGTCTTGTGCAAGTGTGCACTTGGAGACCTTAATAATGCATGAATGTGGGGTAATTATACTTCACACAGGGGTGTCTTCAGTGCCCAAACACTTGATAAGTGTAGCAAAAAGAATGTGATGTTATACAGTGGGAAACTCAACTGTCCCGATCCTACGTTTGTGGAGTGTGTTGTGATTGTGAAACGAGTATTAGTTCAAACTCACCAAAACCATAAAATAATATATTGTCCAGGGTGAATAGAATCACTCCTTTAGGTTTTGTTTCCGTACCGCCCAAAACATTTTCTGAATTGTGGTTGTAAATCCATTGAGTGTGGCAAATGTAGACAGGCTCTGAGCTTAGGGAGAGGCATGGTTCTGAGTAGAGGGTTCAGTCACATTCCACTGTTCCACTTTATATCATCCAACAACCACAGCTGTCAAACTGAGTGTATTAATGTGCTTTATAATACCTTTTCTCTAGGACTGGCTGGGTGGACTGTTGGAGTGTGCCCAACTTTCTTCTCATCATCGACTACACCTGGCACCCCATCTATCCTCAGAAGGCCGACGAGCAGCTCAAACAGTCCTGTAAGTTCCCTAGGTGGATGCCAGCAGTCGCTCTGTGGTCTGAGCTCAAGCAAAGCCTGCCTATTTGGCTTGAGAACGGGCCGTATCAGCCCTCATCAGTATTCACAGAGCCACTCGCATGGACAGCTGCTTTATCTTGTGTCTGTATCATTTGTGCTTGTTGCTGCCCGTTTCCCTGCAACGTCACGTTTAGTCTCGGAGATTGAGGAGTCCATGCTGTCGGCCCTGCGACCCCCGGAGAGCACCCCCGCCTCAAGCAGAGTCCCTCCCCACTTCTCATCTACTTCAGGCACCCGCAGCCATGCGCCCACGGACCCCTCAGAGCTGCCTCCCGACAGGCTCCACGTGGAGATGGAGATGTCTCCTGACTCCCAGATCCTGCTGTACGGGCCCCTGCTCAGGGCCCTGATCGCCATCAAGGTACAGGCCTGTCAGCCCTCCCCACCCCACCCCTCAAAGGAGGTATACAACGTATATAAACAATGTAGCGTAACCTGACGCTCCGGGCGGCTGTTACACACAACCGTCTGGGGAATTAGACGAACCTGTGAACCAGCGAAACCCAGTTCTTGACTCAATCACTTCCAGTGAAGAGTGTTGTCCATCGAGAAAAGCCCTTTAATGCCTTTCTTTGTTCTTCTAATGACTTCTAGATTAATAAATCTGTTGCATTTGCAGCATCTGCATTAACCATTATTGTTTTCGAGAGGCATTCGTTGTGTGTCCACCTTAACCGCGCCCGTCTCCAGCAGTACGACGCTGTTTGTACACACACTAGGTTTACTTAACGATTTCCCAGCTCTCCAGACAAACTGAAGCTGGCGAGATCAGGATGGTCTCACACGGCTAAGATAAAGGTTCTTTTCCCCCTTGACATTGTCCTTGTCTTTTACTTGACTCACAGAAACAGTGTACAGTATATCAACCTGCATTAAGTTTATACTGTATATTAGATTCAACTTTCCAACAGGAATTGAGATAGTCTTGCCAACACAACAACCACCTGTCTAAACCCATCAGGAGAACTACTTTGGGGAGGACGACATGTACACAGACTTTGAAGAGGTGGTGGGCAGCCCGGTGGCTTCCACGCCCAGCCCCTCACCCCTGGGCTGGTCCCCCCTGGGCATGGAGGACGGTGAGCGGCAGGAGGCCTCCAGCATCCACCCACTGGACCTGAGGCCCTGGGACATCACGGTGCTGATAAACCTCTACAAGGTCCATGGCAGACTGCCCATGGTGAGGCCCCCCTCCATACACACACACACACACACACACACACACACACACAGCTCTTTTATGTTCAAGTGATTGGTGATATACTGTATAAATAAGAGACAGTATTTCTGTCAGACATTTAAATGTATCTTTGCTGTTTATTAAACACTGCTGTGTAAAAACGACCTTGCTTGTTGGATTGTGTGCGTGCGTGTGTGTGTGTGTTGTCTCTGATCTCTGCAGCACTGCAGCAGTGATGGTCCTGAGGGTCCGTCAGGCTTCCTGGAGCGTCTGTGTTTTGAGATGAAGAAGAGCTACAAGGAGACCATGCTCCAGCTGATCCTGTCTCCCATCCACATCTTCATCAGCGACAACTACCAGGTCAGGAGCATGCCTACCACACTGTACAATACTGTACCACACTGTACAACACTGTACAACACTGTACCACTGGAGCCAGGAGCCGGAGGCAGGCGGAGCTGGGCTGAGCCACACATTCATCCGTTGTGCAGTTCACCCGTTAAACATTATGAATTTACAGTTATTAGGCAATATAATTGAACATTATTTTCTCAGACGTATTGTTATTATAAATTTATTTTGGACGAGTAGGCCTATGTGGCCTAGGTAAAGACTCAGTTTTTGCCGTGTTTGAATTATAATGCCCGCATAAGTGTATGAGTGAATAAGAGCTGGGCTGATTTGCCCTAATTGCTGCCAGTCTACAGATTTCATCCTCCACTCTAATACGCAGGCTTTTCTGTTTACAGTGTGTCACTCAAGATTGCACGAACGTCAGTATGTTCAATATAAAGTCCCTGCTGTTCCCACATGAATATTCTTAAATATAAGGATATTTAAATATCCTTAACATAATCACAAATTTGTAAACGAAAGTTACGTTTCTGAATCATTATTGAATCATTAAAGAACACAAAATAAATGTGTATGGTAGTGAACTATGCAGGTACACTAATAAACATGATGTATGTTTCTAACATGTGTCTTTTGTCAGTTGACTACGCTATAACATAGCACATATGTACGTCCTTACTATTCCCCATAGCGACCTACTGCCGACGGGGTGCTGAGGGACGGCCATCTGAGTCTGTCTGGCCTGCAGATGAGGGCCCACGCCATGTTCTCAGCCCAGGGCCTGCCCCCGGGCACTGACACTCTGGAGTACGCCTGGCTCATTGACATGCAGGCCGGGGCGCTCACCGGCAAGGTCACTGTACCACAGGTGTGCACGACATGGCTTTAGATTGCACACACTCTGTGAACGCGTATGTCTGAGGAGCGTTACAAATCAGCGAACGTTTGTGGCGGACTCGTTTGCCTTGAACATGACATTTCAATGTTTGGTGTAAACATTCCAAAAATTATTTAGATTTAAACTGACACCCTTCTTCTAGCGTCAATTAGGGGTGTCACGATATGCAGGTATTGACTATAACGGTGATCATTAAAAATTAAATATTGATGTTGCGCTGAAAATACATTCCAGCGCCTCCAGTTAAGCCCGACGGACCCGCGCCTTTAAATATAGCGTGAGGTTGCAGCCTAGATGGAATGAGACTATAGTTGTATGAATGCGCTTGGGAAACAGGTGGGCGTCAACCGGAGAAGCACACACTGGTGAGTTATGAACGTGAGGGGCGCGCTGCCCATTGGCACAGCTCCGGTCGTCACATTAAAATGCTGCGGTGTTCTTTGTTTCTACCAAGAAGCTAGCCTTGTCTAAAAGACCAAGCTAGCTCCCTGGGACGTGTTGGAGTATTGAAGAAGCTAGGGAAGGTACTTCGTTGATAACATGCATAGCTTGTCCTGAGTTAGCAAGCACATACGCATTGCAGCCCCATTGCCACACATCATCACCATCAACACATTTTAAAGTCTCAATAATCCAATCCCAAAGCTATTGTTATCAAAGTAACAAATATGGTTAATTTATATGCTTTACATTGCATTTTAGTCTCTAAACAAAAGATTCCCTTTCCATGCTTAACATGAACATTGCGTCACATAGTACTGAGTCACAAAGCTGAAATTCCATGCTACTACAGATAACATAACAAAACACACAATAAACAAAGTTGAAGATTAATTTCACTTTTAGAATTATTTATATATAGATATTGCGAATTATTTTGGCCACGATAATCGTGACGTGAAAATCTGATATTGTGACACCCCTAGTGTGTGTATTAGCCGAGATTTACTTGCATCTGTTCGCAAGCATTCACGGTGAACTCAAAGCAAACGGAAAAAACACTTGAATATGTTTGTGTTCAGGTTTTGCCATGTTTGCTAATTTTAAACGCACCTCAGATCTGATCTGCAATCACATGAGGGATATTGACTGTGCACCGATGTCATCTTCCTTGCAACGCACACACACACACACAACTCTAGTTCTAGTGAAATGTACTGGAGAATATATCCAATTTGATCTTTGTGTGTATCAGCTGGCCGGTATCAAGGAGTGGGCGGAGACCTTCCTGTTCCATGTGTTCTCCAGGCAGTTCCAGCTAGAGCAGCCCAAACCAACTGTTCTCTGCCAACATGGGCTAGACCGCCGCCTCTGTGACTCCAAGGTGCATACATAAAAAGGGTTTGGGGGAGGAGGGGTTGTGACAAGATCCTGTCTGTATATTGCTATTCCATAGACTCATTTGATCCACAGAGGAGGTGTACACTCCATGTCCAGTGTACAGTACAGTCACATTGTATGATAAGAATGACCTTACTGCGTTGAAAACCTTTTTTAACGTACTACCTGGAAATACATTTAAAATTGAATGGGGAAGTCATTCAAGGTATAATCAGCTATTGTAAGCTAATACACTTTTTGTCAAATTCACCAAATGTCTCCTCTAATTCTGCTATTTTAATGTTCTCTGTGCACGCTGAAAAAATAATCTGGTACTTCTACACAGTTCTGGCTCCGTAAATAGGAGCATAAACAAAGTGGTGCGTACCCAGGGTTTGACAGGTACTCGCGTATTTTTTTGTAATGCAACGCAAGCTCGCCTGTCATTTCATCTGAAAAGGCTCAGCGCACCAACTGACACGCGCTCTTCATGTGCTGAAAATACGCACGTAGCACGTTCGTTTGCGTCCATGTAGCTTGCTCAGACTATGAGCCAGACCTAACCCTGCCTTTTTTAAGGATAAGCGTTATTCACGTAGAATAGAGCCTCTATACTACCATTGGTGGCTGTGGCACCTTGACCCGCTCTGTGCTCTCCCACATCATCCATCCAGCTGAGCTGCATGCCCGGCCACTGTCGCACCTCAGAGGAGCTGAAGTACACCATGACCCGCCTGGCCATGGACGGCGTGGACATCTTTGTGGCAGAGCATGGCTGTGCTGCCAACGTCAAGGTGAGGAGAACCAGCTGATGAGGAAGCTGATGAGGGAGGCATTGAATGGGAAGGTGTTTTTGTTATGATGGAGTTTAAATATCAACAAGCTTTCTTCAGATTTACTTGGTATACCTTTCACTCGTACGGCTTCATTTCTAACACATGCTTCACGGTAAAGCTGTACGCATCACAGTCTGTGTCTTGTCAATATTCCTTTTTATTTCATGCGCAGGTATTCGCACGTTGTTTGCTTGTAAGCTCAGCTGTGTTCCTCTGTGTACTGTAACTCCCCCACACTCTTCCTCCAGACGGGCGCTGTTCGCCTGGCCAACTGCAACCTGCACAACCAGGCTGTGGGAGAGGGCATCAGTGCTGTGGTGCAGGACGTCAACATCCGCCAGTACATTGAGCAGCAGCACCAGCAGCACCACCACCAGCAGCAAGGTGAGGGTCCCAGGCTGCAGCCCGGAGGTCAAGGCCCGCCCCTGGGTCACCCTCACGGCCCCCCCGTGCTGCGACGCTCCTTCTGGCTGGAGGCCGGCTCCGTCAACCTCAACCTCATCACAGCCGACATCGCCCTGGCGGCAGACCACCCTGCCAAGTGCGAGGTCCAGAGGCACTTCCTGGAGCTGCACGATGCCCCGACTAAGAGGTAGTCACTGTCATAAAGCACCACTGGTACCTTATGTCTGCTTCAGATCCATACAGAATGTGTTACGGCACAGTAATTGAACGGGGGAGGACTGCGTTCTGCTCCATCTTCCCTACAATACCAGCTCATCATTAGTCCTGGTCTCTTTATTCCTGTTTCAGTTTTATTTCACCAGGCAATCTTGCTTAGACCTGGCCAAGCAACAACATCAACATACAACACACAACACAAGTTTAAAACAGTAGTTATTCATACAATCAATTATACATGCATGCATACATAAAAGCCTCTTAGTCCACTCAATAAATACTGTTATTGCTGTTATTTACAATTACCAATAGTCCTTGGCTTCCTATCCTTTTAGAATTGGATACATTGTAATCTTCAAAGAGTTTTTGAACATTCCAAGCGGTGGGGCAACAAACTGTTTTTACTCAATTCTGTACGAACACGAGGAACAGACATGGCAATAGATCATTGGAGTAATCCGTAATGGCCTTTACTTATTACTAAATATGTGCATAGGTATGTAGAAACTAGCCCAATAAGTGCATTTCTATATGAAACATTACCAGTGGGTTCCTTCGTACATAAAAGGAGGGCCGTTGGGCTTTAGAGTAAAGGACCATGCGTCCTATAATTCCATCCGGTGAAGAATCGTAGCGCACAGTGGTAAACGCTATGGCATCCTGCCCTCCTTCTATCAGGCTGTGGTTCCTGTGGCCCGATGACGCCAGTGTTCGGACCAAGCGCAGCAGGCATCGCTGTGGCTGCCTGGGCGGATGCAGGTTCTTTGGTGGCAACAACATGGGCCTGGACTACTTTAAGCTGGAGGAGATAACGCCCTCGTCCTCCTCTGCCTTCTCCTGCTCCAGCACAGAGTCGGACATGTGCTACGGCCAGTCACTGCTGCAGCCCGGAGAGTGGATCATAGCCAAAGAACTGCCGAAGCTTGTCGACGGTATGGGACCCATCATGTGTTGGGTCGTGTTGCTTTAACATTATATTCCATATAGGGCTGGGCGACTTCATATCAATAACATGATTATTTCATACTTTTACATTGATTACGATGAACCAACAATTATTGATGATTTTTTTTTTCCTACACTTTTTCTATTGTAAACTAAATAAATGTCAAAAAATATCATATGTCAGTTCAACACTCCTTAATACGGAAGAGAGAAGGGCTTGAACAGGGTATCTCTAATGGATCAGGAGCACTCTACTGTACTATATGTGTGCTCATCGTCAGTTTTGATTGGCTAAGGCAAACAGTTACCATTCTAGCTGTTTTAATCATCTAGTTTTCTCATTCAACGGGTGCACATTTAGAAATGAATAGTCATTGCAATTCCGTTTGGCAACAAGAAGCGAATGCAGGTCAATGTTGAGAGCCATTGTGTACAGAAGTGTAGGTGTATATAGCTGACTTATTATCACAAAAGGTCACACAGTTGATCACTACACGCGTTCCTCTCGCAGGGAGGAGTATGACTCTGAAGAGGGAGACCCACTCTCCAGGCCCACCTCCGGAGCTGCCCGAGAGACGTTGGCAACACCTCAGCCTCCAGGTGCCCCAGCGCTCACACAGTTCAGCCTCCTCCTCAGAAGAAAATAGTTCCTCCAGCGCTGCCCTGCCACTGCTGGCTGGAGAGAAGGACACCCCGTCACCAAGCATTGAAGAACGAATGTTTTCCATGAACGGCAAGGGTGTGGAGTGAGTGCCTTCTTCACAACACACCGACACGTCTATTTCACATCATCCACTGGCAATATAGCTGCAGTAGCCTGTGTTTAACCTATAGAGGGGGGCAGTTACTGCTCATCCTTACAGATGGTATTACAGTCCAGCAACTTCACATTATTATATTCTGGTTTTGTTTTGATTAAATGTAAGCTGAATCAATAGTTAATGCTTAATTAGCTAGCTAGCTAGCTACAAAATGTGTAATATTTGTAGATTTTAGATACCTGTTTGAGGTCCAAACTGACTGCACTAATGTGCTCCTGTGCCACCCTATAGCACCTTGGCCGAGGTCCCAGAGTGCTCGGCGGTCTCTACCAACAGTGCCCAGGAGCGGTCCTCCCTGCGCTCCCCCCTGTGCTCCCCGCTGAAGCAACAGGCCTCCGTCCAGTTAGGCCGGCTGGGCAGCACCAAGAGCCTGTCGGCCGCCATGTTTGCCGAGAAGCTTCCTCCGCCGCTGTCCGGGGCCGTGCAGTTCAGCAGCGAGGTGTCCCGCAGCGACGAGAACGTTCTGGACTCCCCGCCCCAGCGCAGGAGCTACGGCTCCTTCCCCTTCACTCCCTCGGCCGACTCCAACACCTTCCACCAGTACCGCTCGGCAGACTCCAGCATGTCGGTGGCCGACAGCGAGGCGTACTTCTCCGCCGCTGAAGACTTTGAGCCAATCAGCAGCGCCGACGAGGGTCCGGGCACGTACCCAGGCCGCAAGAAGAAGAGGAGGCAGCAGATGCAGCAGATGCAGCAGATGCAGCAGCCGCAGTACCAGCCTTACCACATGGAGAACTACAGGTGGGCTGCACACGCCCACACACAATTGATATAAAAACACAATTGTAACAATATTGTAATCAAAATTAAATGTATGTTGATTAAGAAGTATTATGAAGAATTGAATGAAATAAAATCAACATTTTAAATCAAAAATAAATGTTAATAAAATAAATACAATAAAAATACAATCCAGAAATAGTTAAGCGATGCTTGATCCTGAACACAGCGTGCGCTGAATGCTGAATGCCTTTCCCTCCCCTAGCCGCAGCTCCATTTACCACAGCGTGGAAGGTCCCCTGACCTACGTGCTCAACGGGGAGCTGATCACCGAGCCGCGGCCCCTGCCTCTGCCCCCCATGCTCCCCCCGCTGCCCCCACAGCCCCTGCCCACACACGCGTCCCAGGCCTCCTTCGTCTCGGCGCTGGCCATGGACGAGGAGGGCTCCGTGGAGACGGAGAAGACGGCCGAGCCTGGCCCAGTGACCCGGCAGCCCCACGTCATGGCCTGCTACCAGAGCTACCTGGCCCAGTACCAGGTGGGGGGTCTCACACATCCGCTCTGGGTTCACACACCAGTTTTCAGATCGCCGATGTGTTCTTTGAGCTCGCAGACAAAAGCCCCAACTCGGAGGGAAAGCACGATCGTCTAGCGTGAACCACTTACAACGCGAGCTGAGAGTGTCTGCGAGGCGTTGCAAGGCCGGGGAGTCAAAATCCGGGTTTGTGACTGGTAATGACAGCGGTGACGACGTACAGCCAATGAGAGTGTAATACAAGGACGAGATGAAAACAAGGGGGAGGAGTAAAAGCCTTTGTAATCATTTGAACTGCTTGAAGAAACCAGTTCTATGGAAGAAACACGCAAAGACGTGACACGTGCCCCTTGTCGATAACGCTTCATATTTGATTTAAATTACTTTAAACCATTCTAACCACATCATTGGTGGGAAATATTGTGATTGAAATGTAGCATACCGGCTCCATGTTAACGAGGTGTGAACGCTACTACGGAGGGATAGGCCTATATTACGTCGTGTTTGTTATTTATGCCTATGCCTATATGCTCGTGAAACAATGTCCAAGCTCCAGTTTGACATTGTCAGGTGAAACATCTTGTAGTGTGTGACCCCCTGTCACCCATCAGTCACAGTGTGAATCACACGATGACGTCAAGACACCCGATTACAAGAGAGGCAGCCCTGTAGTTGTGTAGTCTGAACCCGGCATTGGTCCGCATGCTGCTTTTTGACTGACATGCTTCCTTTACCGCCGCCAGGTCTCCAACTGGTCTGTCAAGCAACCAACCAACAAGAGGACCTCAAAGTCTTCATTGCACCGCCCCTTGGACCTAGACACGCCCACCAGTGAAGAAAGCTCCGCCACCTTTGATCAGCTCTCGATTCCTATTTTCAAGGTATGTGTAGCTAGCTTGGTGCTAGCTTGGTGCTAGCTACTGGAAACCATCACTTTGCTATCCCTGTTGGCATTTGTACATCTGCTTGGATTTTAATGCTGTGATTTTTAAGGCGATCAAAGGTATAGCCTCAGCTACTGTAAGCTAATACACCTTTTGTCAAATTCACCAAATATCTCCTCGCATTTGTCTATTTTGCCGTTCTATTTGAAAAAACGAATCTGTAAATGGGAACATAAACAAAGTGTCATAACACACAGCGCATAACAATGCCCTGCAATTAGGTCATTTAGTAGACGCTTTCATCCAAAGCAATTTACAATGAGGCGGCAAGTTGCGCAGTGGTAGAGAGTGGTAGAGTGGTAACTCCTCACCAAGTGTCGAGGTGTCCTAGAGCAAGACACCCAACCCGAACTGCTCCCGGTGGTCAGGTGTCTCTTTGCATGACTAACCTTGCCATCGGTGTGTGAATGGGTGAATGTGAGGCAAATAATGTAAAGCGCTAGATTAACGCAGTCCATTTACCATGTACAAATATTACAGGGAGCAGGTAGGGGGTTAGGCATCTTGCTCAAGTATGCTAACAGGTAGGTCAGCTCCTTCCGGGAGGGAGCTTGTTTTGGTTTGAGCCCCAAGCTAGCAAGCGTTTTCGAGAAGGACTAACCCTGCCTGTAATGAATTGAAGACATGCTCTTTTGCGATCTGTGCTGCTTGTTATGGTTTGAAGAACTGCATGTCACCTATGCACCCACAGCACATCTAGTAATCCCATTCTGTTCGCGTTTCACCATTCAGGTGATCAAACAGGGCCTGTCTGCAAGCTCTCTACTTGACAGAGGCGTTCAGCTGATGGGTGACAATAGCAGGTAGGTCTCTTTTCATCCACCTCCAGACATCAGCCCTTCTATTAGTCGTTTCCGTTTAGCCTACTGCTGACTGTATTGTCTGTGCTCAGTACACCGTACACGCCCCTGGATAAGAAGGTCATGGATAACACAGATGAGGACACTGCAACAGACGACTGGGCCCTGGAGCAGCCTTTGGCCCAGACCAGGACCACAGCCATCATTGAAGTCAAAGGGGCCGTCAATGTGGTGCTAACCCCCCTGGTGGCTGAAACGCTAGACAGGTGCTACCATCTGCCACAGGCGGATCCTTGTGAGCATGTTGAATCTAGTGTCAGTCTAGTGTGTGATTCTGTATGCTTCGTCTGTTTCCAGGTACATTGAGTCCATGGTCCACTTTGCCAGTATTCGTCACCCCGCAGCTATTCTGGATGACCTGCATGAGAAGGTTCTGAACGAAGCCTATCAGATCAGCAAGTCCACAGTCACAGAGTCGGTAAGTGCACCAGAGCAAACAATATCTCCTAATATCCAAGAATGCTTTTCTCAAAGAGTATGGTTTCAAAACAAAACAATTCTGATAAATAAAAACTGTAGTGGGAGCATTTATTCTTCACGAGAAGGAGCTGACCTTCCAGGATCGATAGAATGGAAAGTGTTTTTCAGGCCGGCCTTGTTGACTGATGTTGTTCAATTTGGCCCTGGCCCTCACAGAGTCAAGCTGCCAAGCAGGAGCACAAGCTGTCCAAAACAGAGGGCACGACCCCGGCCTCTCTCAACGCCTCCCATGGCCAGACAGAGCTGTCCATCAAACCAGACAATGTGAAAATCAAGGGTCTCCAAGCCAATGTCTCCATCCCCAAGGTAACGGTCTAATGAGAAGCTCGCGGCTCTCCTCGGTGTGTGACCTCCCAGAAGCCTCAGGGACGCACGGGATATTGCCCAGTGGCATAGGTCACTTCATGTTTTGGTGATTGACGTGACGCGGAATAACTTTGAGGCACACACTGATGGAATTAAACTGTTAAGCAACATGTTTTTATTTTATTTTATCACCTTATACGGCAGATATTAGAAGAAAGCATTTCTGTATTCTCACGATGTTACTTGAGAAGTGTAAGCTCAGTTTACTGTAGCTTTAGTCTGAGTCTCTCTCTCTCTCTCTCTCTCTTTCTCTCTCTCTCTCTCTAGGTTAACCTGTGCCTGCTTCAGGCTTCTGTGGAGGAGGGTTCACCTTCGAGCTCCAATAAGTGCGTCACCCACGTGTCCCTAGTGGCGCTGTGCTTCGACAGGATCGCCACACAGTTCCGAATGAACAGGTACTGTAGCCCTCCCAGACTGTGGACGTCACCAGGGTCTCATTCACCTGCTGTAGTGTGAGAACTGTTTCAACTGAACACTGAACGTATCCAAATATTCTCTAATTGGAAGGCGTTATAACCTTTTGAGCAATGCATTGCCTTACATACCCTTAAATGCCCTTACACGCTATTACATGTTTATGATTAGTTTTTATTCTGTACAATCTTCCACGCTTCTCCTCTCAGGGGTATAGTGGAGGAGACACCGAACACTTTGGAGCATGGCCGACCATCTGTGAATTTGGAGAAATATGCCTCTGCTACCAAAATGCAGCCTCAGTCGTCCGGCTCGCTTCGCTCCAACGCCGGCATCGAGAAAGGAAAGGAAATCGCCGCCAGGCTCAACATCCACCGCATTCACAGTCAACTCAGGGGACTGGACTCTACAGGTCAGTTCTGTCCAAGTGCCATGCGAATACACTCTCTTGTAGACAATACTGTATATTATTGTCCCCTATCACTATTAGAGTTCACCATCACTGCCATAGAACCTACATAGTCTGCAATTTGTGATTTAATTTCCTCCAACCTCACTTCTTATTAGTCATCTATCATTCTCTTTGACTTTCCCTTTACCAATACAATACTTGCATACGAATAAGTTGTACTAATGTTGTTTCCTCCTCAGACATTGGCACCTGTGCCATCACAGCCATCCCCTTTGAGAAGTCCAAGGTTCTGTTCAGCCTGGAGGAGATGGAGGAGTTCTGCCTGGTGGATGAGACCGACCACCAGGGCGTGTCGGGTGACATGAGCCGATCCACAGCCTCCCTGGAGAAGTGGGGCTGGATCATGTTTGAGTGTGGCATTGAGAACCTCACAGTCAAAGGTAAAGCAGTAGGGAAGCCTCACAGCAGGAGTTGAAGTAGACCTTTAGTGCTCCTAAATACGATAGTATATAGGAGCAAACAACTGTTTTCTATGTGAAGGTACAGTGGAGTACCTTAGTATACGTATAGTGGAGTATAGTGGAGTACCTTTCTATGTGAAGGTATAGTGGAGTACCTTAGTATAGGTATAGTGGAGTACCTTAGTATACGTATAGTGGAGTACGTTTCTATGTGAAGATATAGTGCAGTAATTGTATTGTGAGCAGAGAATGGCATCACACTCTCTGTGTGTGTGTGTGTGTGTGTGTGTGTGTGTGTGTGTGTGTGTGTGTGTGTGTGTGTGTTGGAATCCTCTGTTCTTTGTTTTATAGCCAGTCTGGCGTGCGTGGGTGGGTGGCTGGGTGTGTGTGTGGCCCCCGAAGCATGTTTTGCTCTGCCATGCTGGTACAGTGTGACATATAGTGGCAGACAAGATTATACTGTAGATGTAATAATAATGAAATAAATGACAGTGGTCAACCTATTGATAAGTATAGCGCTCCTCCTCCATCATGGGAATAATGGAAGTTGATCACGTGACTACCTCACCTTTCTCCTGCAGGGGGCCGTCAGTCAGGGGCCATCCTGTACAGTGCGTTCGGTGTGATGGGTCGCTCAGAGGGCGGGGGGAAGACGGGCACCTCCAGATCCAACGGTTCGCTGGGCTCCCAGACAGGAAGTGGCTACAGCACCGACGTATCCGACGACAACCTGCCCGCCGATGTAACCAGCCCTACCTCCGATGCCAATGAACATTCTGACTCAGACGAACAGGTAGGACAGAGACGTTGCTGACTGATCCTATTCACTCATAGTTCTATGCTGTTGATGAGTTGATGTTGAATGGTAACCTTAGTGGGAAATGGGAACTCGATAAGGCGATTGGATCCATCAACCTGAATCTAATGAATAGGCTGTAGCATTTTACAGCAAAGGATTAATGTTGTCCAAAAGATGCAGTGCTTGAACTTCTTCCTGTGAGCGAGCCCGATCAATCTCTGCCATCCCCGCTGTTTTGTGCTGCTGTTCAGGATGAAGGAGTGGAGTCAGACGACCTTAAGAAGGATCTTCCCCTCATGCCCCCACCGCCAGACTCTAGCAGCATGAAATTGACCATCAGAGAGATCTGGTTTAGCTTCGCTGCACCCACCAATGTGCGCTCTCCATCCCAGGCCATATCCAGGTAGAGCTGCACTGGTTTCCCTGTAGTTTTACTAAAGGTGCTTGCACACTACCCAGACTGTGCCCAACTAACCTCAACATTCTACAGTTGGCAGTAGTTGGTTGCAGTCTTAAGAATATCCAGAAAACCAACTGCCTGTCTCCCTTGCCCAGACTGTGACCGGACAACTCAGACCTTGGATAATGCATATCCTAATCTCATTTCAACCTATTTCAAATTAATGGGCACATCTCACAGAACACAGAGTGGCCCATGCAAAACATTTTATCTGCTGGAACGGGTCTGCCAGAAAGGGTCTGCCAGACACTCCTAAATGTGAACCCCACAATGTCCAATATCTTAGAATTGACCTAGGGTCAATATTTAAACAACCACTTGAAACATTTTTTGAATTAATTTGGTACATCTAGCGTACAGAAATTAGTAGGCTAAATATTGTTATTTTGTAAATAAAAAATGCTCTCTTCAGGGTGTGACATACCATTGTCTTCAATCTTTCTTCTAACCTAAAATGTAAGACTATTTAAAAAGTGTTGACCTTAGTTCTATCTTAGTAGGTGGTCTAACAGAGTTGCCTATGTGATGTAGTGCTAATGAACGGAAGATGCTGAGACTAGCTTTAAGATATATAGCTTAGGGCTAAGCTATTTAGAGATTTTAAGATTTGTATATTTAAATAACAATACCTACCAGGCCCTATGCAGCAGGTAATTTGTCTGCATGGGCCATTCTGTGCTCTGTGAGATGTACCCATTCTTTTGAAATAGGTTTCATGCCGTACCTACAGTACTACGTTTGATCAAATACGTTTTTGGGCTCCTCTTTGGGGTCCCCAGTGGGCACACCCAGCAGGGGGTCATCCATATCTGCACGTAAGGTTACAGCATGCATGTTCCTATGTTCAGATGTTGCTATCTTGTTCGTTGCTCTGGGCTGCCGGCCTATGATGGCGCACACTGATCCAACAGTTGGCGTCGGTAGGAGTTGGTCGGCATTTGTCTGGGCAGTGTGCAAGCACCTTAGCATTGCTTGTGTTTAGCACATTCAGTCCACTATCTGTGTGAGATGGTGTTAGTGGATGTTTAGTTCTTACAAGAAGAACATCCTCTCCAATAGGCAACTTAATCTACTGAGCACCGCCACACCTGCCATCGGAGCCTGGTTGGTTCCCATTGACCAGCTCAAGTCGTCCCTGCGTAAGCTGGAGATGGAGGGAACACTGCGTGTGTGTGCTGTCATGGGATGCATCATGACGGAGGCCCTTGAGGTTGGTTAGAAGTGTATCCATGGCATGACACGTGCATGAGCGATGGCAGTGGGGAATGTGTGGTTTTAATTAAAATCTCCCTGCGTCTCCTTCTTCCAAACAGAAAAAGAGTGTCCACATTCCTATCCGCAGCAGGTACAACCGGGTAACCAAGCGAGCCCGCTACCTCCATGAAAATCCCTCCTGCATGCTCTGCAACATCCTCCACCGCTACCTCCAGCAGGCTGATTACTCTGTCATCGAGGAGGCCACCATGGTCTGTGGGGGGGTGCACTCTATCACTATGGTTTCTCTTTCAGTCTCTTTATAACTATTAATGTCTCTTTTAACTTTCGTTAAGCTCTATTGAGTCTATTAAACTCTGAGGGTCCTATTTTAACTATCTAAGCGCACGGTCTAAAGCACACAAGCCTATTGCATTTAGGGCGTGTCCAAATCCACATTTGCTATTTTAACGGCAGATAAATGGTCGGTGTGCAATGTTCAAAAAGGCTGTACTTACTCTCTTTAATATTCATGGGTGTGTTTTGGGCATAACATACGATTAACCAATCCGAGTTTTTGGACCTTGACAAATTGTTATTATACCGGCGGGTTTGTGAAAGCGCTGGAGCAGATCAACTAAGCAACAGCTAGACCACAGCTCATGTTTAGACCAACACACCCACCGGGAAAATTACAACTGCGCCGGCCTGAAACTAGCAAAGACACTTGTGTTCCTGCTTTGTATGATATGGCCTTGAGTCTCTTAACTGTGTCTCTTTTAACTTTTTGTGTCTCTTTTAACTCATTGAGTCTCTTTTAACTATGTATCTCTTAATTGTTTGAGCCTCTTTTAACTCATAAAATGCCTGTTAACTAATTGTTAATTAAAATAACAACTTCAGCGTACTGAAGTTGAATCCCTTGTCCTGTGCGTTGCAGAACGATGGCCTCCCAGCCCTGGTGACTCTTAAGAAGGGTCTTGTGGCCCTGGCCAGACAGTGGATGAAGTTCATTGTGGTGACTCAGGGCTTCAAGGCCATTGGTCTGATGAGACCCAACCAGCTGGCTAAGCCCAAGGAGCCCCAGCAGAGCCTGGCGGAGGCCATCTTGGGCCTGGATAACGGCGCCACCCTCCAGAGCGACACCAGCGCCGACGGAGCAGAGTTTGAGTTTGATGCAGGTGGAAATTCTCCCGGATCACTTCACCATTATCTTAAACTCACATTTAACTCGCTAATGCTTACACAACACAGTTGAAGAATTACCTACAGTACATATCGATACAATTCCTTGTTGTTATTCTGTTCTAACCAAGTTATGCTGGGATTTGGGGTTGTGGTTGTTGCTCTTGTATGTGATTGCTGAAGCCACAGTGAGTGAACACACCATGTTGCTGGAGGGAGCCTGCAGTCGGCCGCCCCCCAAAGAAGCAAACTCTGCCCACGTCAGCGGAGTGGAGATCATGAGGAAGCTGTCAAAGTCCCACATGCACAGCGAGTCAGCACTTAAAATCAAGGTAGACCTTTATAGTATGTTATTATAGTAGTGTGTTATTCCACGTTTTACATGTGTTGTGGTAATTGTCTGACCAGAGAAGGACTCTGATATGAACTGAGGGAATCTAGGTTTATTTATGGTAAAATGGGTAGGGAACAAGTACCGTAAACTTACGGTGTTCTGTTTTCCAGTTTTACTCACGGTGTACCGTACACTCGTCACAGAAATCAAATTACGTCACGGTCCAAAATGTGTAAATAGTGTGTTTTCTCCTGCTTTCAGCCAAATCAGATTGACTACCATCAGATATTTAGTTTAGACGGGATCTCAGTTAGTACCGAAGCTCCGCCCAGCAGGCTTTAGAATGGCGTCGGGAGAGAAAAGTATGAATGGAGTTCTATGGGATGGACCAGTCCATACGGGGAAAAGCGTTTTATAACTTATTTAACTCTTCTAAGGGTCTAAGGAGATTTTCCCTGCGCTCTCACTTTTGACCGCAAATCGATAGGATAAAGGGGCCGTCCTCAGAGAGTTAAACAACTTACAAACGTTTCAGTTAAAGAATGGCAAATCGAAGTGTATATAATTCTATACAATAACTGTTTGTGAAAAAAATTTTTTTTGTATATATTAGCTAATGGTTTTCGAGCTAAAGACACGAATGATAAACTGTCATGTTGCATTGCGTCACTTTTCCTTTAAAATTTTTTATAAATATGTATTCAATTACATCAAACAAATTATTATAATGTAGTGTAAGTATCCTACAAGAGTCTTATGTTCATGTTTGTCAGTAAAACATGTTTAAATATGTTTCATCTGGAGTCGGTCCCCGGGCTGCCCACTGCTCCCTTCGGGGATGGGTTAAATGCAGAGAATGAATTTCTCCTAAGGGGGATTATTAAAGTATGATTTCTTTCTTTCTTAAAATAAATAAAAAAACATTGGAAAGAGCGGTGCCTGGTGGAGAGAACCAACTGCTACAGCGTTGGCATTCAAGAATGGAACAACGTGAGCTGGTCATGGTGTTCCGTACAGTGGTCGGAGCAGTCAGTTTTAAAAACATACTATTGGTCCAAAACTTGAATGTCAGTCAAAGCTGAAAATGTTGCAAAGCCCTTTCTGGCAACAGTGATGCAATCACATTAACCGTAGCATCGTTGGTTCTCGTTGGAGCCTCAAGTCGTCACACGTCCGATTCTGTCCGGAACACTGTGAGTCTACGGTACAGATGCTAAGCCATCGTATTCAAACTGACATGTTCTTTATGTGTGCTATGCTTTTCATACATTCACATTCATGCTCACATCACGCCATAGACAACCTTGAGGCCCTGACGCCTGGAGTCATACCACTTAAAGATCTCATAACATAACCGGTTGGAACTGGTTTGTGACACTGCTATAACAGTGTGTCTGTCTCCCAGGGTTCCCACCCATACCAGTCTCTGAGCTACACCAGCGGGGACACGGCGGCCGACTCCCCCGCCCACGTCTGCCGTGCGGGCATGCCGGGCAAGGACAGCCCCAGGAAGGAGAGTCTCTTGAGCAACCTGACGGGCAGCTTCCGCAGCCTGCACAACCTGCTGGAGGGCACTCCACAGAGGAACGAGCCATCTGCCGCCCCCGCCGCTATCGCCATCGCCAAGAGCAGCTCTCTCACTCGCACAGGTAGCCATGGTTACAGGACATTACTCTACTGGCTTGTGCCCAGCTCACGCTACACGCTCGAGTCCGGTTTTCACGATTTTAGCAGTCAAAAGCCTGTTGAGAAATGCACCGGCTCCATGGTAACAAGGCGTGTAGCTACTGCTACAGAAGGACCTGCGTTCTGTTTAGTGAGAAATGCCTGTTTTACCCTTGTCAGACCATCAAGTGTGTGACCCCCTATCTCCGATCAGTCATGTTGCGTGAAACACACATCGACTTGTAAGACACCCGATTACAAGAGAGACAGTCGTTTAGTGTGTGTGCTGCACATCCATCTGTGTAGTGTAAATTCTGCATTACCCAGTACAGTCGGCACTGAGAACAACCTGGAAAGGCCTGCCCACTCCTCAGCCGAGAGACTGCCGATGTTCCGATAACAAAAGGCTGATCAACATCCACCTGAAAAGGAACTTTTCTTTAGCTATGCTTAGTTAAATGCTATTTGTTTAATAACACCGCTTTTATGTCACACGGTCCTCAGGGAACAGCCTGGGGACAGACATGCTGACAGAGCACCCCCTGCTGTCAGAGCCCTCCCCTGTCAGCTTCTACAACTGGATGTCCAATGCCGTTGGCAACAAGGGCGTGGCCGTAACCCAGGACTCGCCCGTCAACCGCTCCCACCACAACAGCCTGCAGACAGGTCAGGCGTCACTCATTCATAGAAACGGCATAACTAGCGGCCTCAAGGGAATGGATTTGTGTTTCCAGTTATTACAAATATTAGTGTTTAGCAGCAGGTTTGTTGTTACACTCATGTCTAAACATTGTGCATTAAGCATTGTGTACATGTTGTTAGTAGGGGCGTAAGAAAATATTGACGTTTACGTTGCGCGATACTGTATCGATCCTCTAAAACACTATTGATGGGGGGAAAAATAAAAATCTTTTTAGTTTTTGCTCATTATACTTTAAAAAGTGACCATGTACAAAATACATTAACCTCAAAAGAGAGGAAAGATGCTTGTTAACGGAGTTATCTTAAAGCTAATTTATATTTGCAGTGCCTGAGCATAAGTGTTTCTGTTATTTTTTTCCAGCAGCTCCACATATTAGAAATCGCAATATATCGCTTTGCTTAGAGTATCACAGTATATCGCATCGTGGCCTTTGTATCGTGATACGTATCGTATCGCCAGATTATTGCCAATACACAGACCTAGTTGTTAGGGTTATTAGCCACGGAGACCGACTTTTGGGTACCAGTCATTTACATTTTTTAAGTGACTTATATTAATACAGATAAAAAGCATCCTCAATGTTCTCCTAATATAAGAGATTGAAAAAGTGGATGAATGTTGTTTGATTTGATTGAAAATGATTTGTTACTTACTAGACCCCATGGGCTCTCCTGTCAAGCACTACCAGCTACCACTACCAACAGCTAACAGCCCTGAAGGAGGTCAGGGGTCGTGACTCAGTGTAAATGTTGTTGGTGAACGTTGGTGTTTATCTAAGTGAACTAGTGCAGATTTCATTCTAGTACATTTTTAAAGTGTTCAATGTCTATATGGTTTTAGACATAATGTGTGTTAAACCTTTTTGTAACCTTTTTATAAAACACTGACAGTTAATTTTACAGGCAGTACAAGTTAACAAATGGAAAGGGAAAAAAACACATTTTAAGAAGTGGATTTATGTGTGTACACAGCCAATGTGTACACACACATTGTCTTCTTCTATATGGACAAAGTAGAATAATGAAAGCTATGTGTTGCTTACTTAGACCTCCTGCACTGTCCTGTCAACTGCTACCAGCACTTATCTACCACTATCAACAGCTAACAGCCCCGAAGGAGGTCAAGGGTCATTGCTTACGGTTGTGTGAATGTTGCTGGTGGTTTTTCTTTCACCCAGATACACAACAGTGTGTGTCACTGCCTGTAGCTTCAGTGTGATACGGCTCACAGCTTGAGAACACAATGGATGAATATAGTTCCAATGGTGATAGAGTTGACCTAATAATTGCCAGTGTTGGGCAGGGTGTCACCAGGACAGGATTCTGGTGTGGTGTGGGACTGCTTCCAAAGCAATAACAGCCCAGGTAGCATTTCCGCTTTCTTCACACAGGACATATGGAGTCTTATTTCCTCATTTGTCCCAAGTGTTATTCGGGCCTGACAGGTCAGTCGACCTTGCTGCGGTGATTGCAGTTGCCATAGTGATGTGCAGTAAGATATTAGCTGTGTCGGCCGTGTTTCTCAGCATCCTCGGGATGCTATAGTGGGAAGCCATATGATAAGTATAAGTCAACGGTGTTGTCAAGCGGCACGCGCTGTCTGATGGTGATCCTCCTCCATCCATCCATCCATCCATCCCTCCTTCCATCCCTCCTTCCATCCTTCAGGCGGCACCTGTAACCTGCCCACCATCCCCTCAGCATCGGACTTCAACACAGTGCTGTCCAGCGATCAGAACACCCTGGACGGGACCCACTCCCAGCATTCCCAGCATTCCCAGCACAGCATCAGCCAGGAGGACATGGCTGATGTGGAAGAAGGCAACCAGTGTCCTGCTGCGGTGCAGCTGGCTGACGCTCAGGTGGATAACCATCTATATACTGTGTATATATAAACACATATATGTATATAAGTGACAGACATATACTGTATATGTATATGTCTGTCACTTCATCTGTAAATGCTCTGTTTCTTCATGCTTAAATGTACAGCTCTCTCAAAAGTGATGAGTAGCTTCTACAACTCTAATGCTACATAAATACCTAGCATGTTGTTCATTAGGGTACTGTGTGCTGATGCTACTGTTGCCGTGGTGTGACTGACGCTAGCTAAATGTGTTGCCTCCCATGCATGTTTGACTCTAGGTGGTCTTCAAGCCTTTGCTGAGCCACACAGGCATCCAGGCCCAGGACACTACTCCCCTCAGTTACAAGATGTACTTTGGAGAGCATCTGTCCTTCTCCGGCACCCTGGAGTGCCTACGAGCGGACATAGTTGACTCGGACACCTCCAAAGAGCGCAAAAACAAACGATCCCGGCGGTGAGCAGCTCTCAATCTCATCCCATTCACACCACAGTGAAACATTAGCTAACGTTACTAGCTGGCACTCTTTTTTAATGGCCTGTAAGTAAGTGGTAAATGATCACATCGGGAGCAAATCACCTTAGCCAATAGGGGGTTGCTTATGCAAGGTGTATTATTATCACCTTTCGCCCTTCCCTCAGGCAAGGCATGGTGAACGTCCCGCCGCTGGAGTTCAAGCCAGCGCTGCTGATCGAGACGTTCAGCCTGAACGCCGTGGTGATGGAGAAGTCGAGCAGCGCCCCCGAGGGCCCCGCCGCCGCCCCGCTCTCCTTCCACGAGCTGAGCCGGCGCCACTACAACACCTTCCACTGCGACCTGACGGCGGCCTGCCAGGCCATCAGCCAGCGCGTGGACATGGCTCTGGTGCGCCTCATCCACCAGTTCAGCACCATGGTGGACGACATCAAGGCCACGCAGACCGACATCAAGCTGAGCCGCTACACGGCCGGCTCCGCCTCGCCCACGCCCACCTCCAAGGCGCGCCCCTACCGGCACTTCCGCTCCACCGACTTCAGCCGCAGCTCCCGCGGCAGCCTGAACGGGGCGGCCCGCAGCGGCACCCAGACCCTGAGGAGCAAGAGAGGCGTGGGAGGAGGAGGAGGAGGAGGAGGGGGTGGAGGCGGAGGACCACCTCCTAACGGGCCTCCGTCGGCCATGGACACGCTGGGGAGGAGGGAGCCCCGGGTTCGCAGCTCTCTGGGGCGTCCAGAGCGACGCACCTCCAAGGTGGGGGCACATGGACCTCACCTGAACTTTGCAGCTACTGTCAGCCTGCCATCCTGCTGCTGGAATGAATGCAGTCGGTTGTAATCAGATACTGCGGATACCAGCATTTTCTAGCATCTAATCTAAATCTTCTCTCATGTTTATATAGCTCCTCCTAATCATTTCACACTTACTGCAATGGTTAGCGTCATGATCAGATGTCGTGTGTGGTGCGCCCACAGCAGGTGTCCAGGAAGGGGTCCCGTGACGTGGCGGACCACATGGCCATCCAGATGGACGACTCTGACTCCATCACGGTGTCGGAGCAGAGCGAGCCTTCGGCAGAGTGCTGGCAGAACATGTACAAGCTGCTCAACTTCTACTCTCTCATCTCCGACCCCACGGGCATCCTGGAGAAGAGCTCCCCAGAGAACTGCCTCGCAGGTAGGACCTGCATCCCTCCCCCCTGGGCTATTATGGTAATACAATGTATTTATACATCACTGTTCAAAGGCAGTGTTAAAAGTATGCCACCATTAACATGTACAGTAGAGAACAACATTTTAATTAGGTCTAATTTAATCGCGATTGGTAAAAATAGATGATTTTCTAATCGCAATACATTTAATTAAGCATGTGATTAATCGCAATTAAATTCTGACAACCCTAAATATAATTAAAAAAAAAAAAGATTATAGCAATAACAGTAAAATAATATGTGTGTGTGTGTGTGTGTATATATATGTGCACACGCACACAATGTACATGTTAAGATGTGTACTGTAAATGCATTCAAAGCCTGGCCTATTAAGGCTGATGAACCCCCTCTTTCCCCCCCAACACAGAGGGTGGGCGTCGGCCCTCAGAGCCCCTGTGCAGGGTGAGCTTTGAGAATGAACAGCAAGACCCGGCCACGCCCACCAACAAGCCGGCGGGGGGGCGTCGCCGCAGCCTGGTGACCGCTGAGCCGCAGCACGTCACCCTCATCGTGTTTGGCATCGGCATGGTGAACCGCACCCACCTGGAGGCTGACATAGGGGGGCTCACCATGGAGGCCGAGCTGAAGAAGATCCACGGCAGCTTCACTCTCAAGGAGAAGATGAAGGGTAGGTGGCACTGTTCCCATGGCGACACATTAGCGGTGTATTCAGTTTTGATGATGATGATGATGATGCATTATATTTACATAGCGTTTATATTGAGTTTTTCAACGACAAAGTAGAACATGTGACAGAAACAAATACAAAAATCTGAATACAATGGGTTAAAAGAAATAAAATAATAATTTTTAAATGAAATGCGTTAAATTATTTTTAGTTTCCGGGTTTGATTGGCACTGGTGTGCGGTGTATGTCCTAGATATCCTGCACCAGAAGATGACTGAGACATGCGTGTCAGCTCACATAGGAGGGGTCAACATTGTGCTTCTGGAGGGAATTACGCCAGACATACAGTACGTATTGCTTTCACTTAGCCTTAGAATTAAAATGACTTACTCTGAGGGTGAGCAAAGTATAATGCTGTGTAGCGTGTAGTATCGCACTAAGACAGTACCAGCGAATGTTTGTTTGATTCGATTTGGTTGATCTTGAGCCTTCTTGACCTTCCCTCCACACAGATGGTGACTACTTTTTCTCTTTCACAAAGCTGTGTCTGGGAATCATTCTTACCTTTGTTCTCGCTCTTCTCTCTTCTGCATTCCTCTGTTTTCTCTCTTACTTGCGTAGGCTGGAGGATTTCCCCACATCTCCCACCTGCACAGCCAAACAAGAGTTTCTGTATGTTATTGCTAATGTTTAGGGCAGCAACCTACTGTACGACATGCCAAAGCTCATAAGTGCACATCTTCCATTCGTGGTTTTCCATCCCCATGTGTGTCTTCAGTGGACAATCTAAGAACAAGAACAGCCCCATACAACAAGCCCAATTCAAAATCACCTTTGTTTTTAGTGATATAAAGTTCTCTCTACACTATTATCAAACCGTCAACCTATTTGTGTAATGCTCCTATCCTCCTTCACATCATCTGTTTGTTAGCGTATAGCTGTGATTGATGTGAGACTGACGGATATGAAACTGTTTTCCCTGCTTAAGGGAATGCACACCTTTGTTATGCATGTCCTTGTGACTGGGCTTCCCATCACCACCATGTTAATTCAGAGCACATGAGCACCGCAGGTCCCCTTGTGTTACTCTGCATGGTATCGCATCGTCTCACCGCCACGACCAACCAGTGTTTGTGACTGACGTTTATCCCCTCCATCGCCTGCTGCGTGAATGTCAGACAGTGCTACAGTGTGCTCTGGCATCACGCTCTGTGCTCCGCTCCTTCCAGAACGGTGGTGAAGTGCAACATAGCCAAGTCGCAGGCCCTGTACAGTGCCCAGCGGGGCCTGAAGACCAACAACGCAGCCATGTTCAAAGTGGGCGCCATCGTCATCAACATCCCCCAGCACCCGGCCACGCTGCACAGCATGATGGTCCGCAGCTCCCATCAACTCTCCAAGCAGATCTCCGACCTCATCCGCCAGCCCTCCAATGTGTTAGTTGGCATTTAATTTCGCCTGACAGACGCACATGTTGTATTGTGTCTCGCATTTGAATATCTCAACATTCAGATGTTAAAGGGGTAGTCAGCAATTTTAAGATAATACCTTTATTTGTTTGGGGGGGGGGGGGTTTGTCAAATTTGAAGAATATCTATTCACAGTCCGCTAGCTTTCTGCGTGCGTGCTGAAAAAATACTCTGGTGTTTCTACACAGCCCTGACTCTGTGAATAGGAACGTAAACAAACACCACAACAACACAATGTGTTTCCAGTATGTGGGGGGCAGAGCTTCTGAGGTAGCACTCTATGGCATTGAAGGTGCTTTTGATTTGATCGAGTTCAAATATGAACAAACATTCTCCAGAATCCCTGACTGCACCTTTAATGTTAAATGAATACCTTCACTACATGTTCGCCTGCTGAGGGAGTGAAGCTCATCTGCCGTTGAGGCCAGCAACTTTCCCCGCTCATCTTCTTCAATGTCACGTCTTGTCTGTCAGCCCCCCACCTAACAGGGAGGACACCCCCACACCTCAGCCTTCAGACAAGGCCTCCAGCATCAACCAGACCCCTGTAGAGGCCAACGAGTTCCCCCAGCTCCCCGAGGGCCTGGAGAAGAAGCCCATCGTGCTCAAGTTTAGCGCCATGATGGATGGCATCATCATCGGTGCTGCCCTGCTTCCCTCGCTGAAGGCCGAGTACAAGATGGGCCGCATGAAGAGCCACGGCATGACAGGTAACAGTGTGTGTGTGTGTGGGTGTGTGTCTGTCATTATATGTATTTGAGACAATTAAAAGTTACAATGAGAGCCAGGGAAAAGCTGAACTTTTTTAATTAATGTTCTCACTAAAACACTATACCTTAAAAAAACAAACAAATAATAACAAATTAAAAAGTTTGTATTATTATTTTAGTGTGTTTACCTCTGCATATTAATTTGCCATTGTTTGGTTACAATTGCTTTCAGCAGAGATTAAGTCTAATTGGGTATGGCATTGATGTGAATCCTAGGAAGAAGATTGCATCTCTTGCTAATGTTCACCTGTGTAACTCTGCTCTGCCCCCTGCTGTCCATTTAAATCCATGCACGCATGCATGTTGTGTTGCTCCAGGGGCGCAGACCAGTTTCACCTTTGAGCTGCCCAACCACAAGCTGTGCTTCCAGTCCAAAGTGTCTCCGGTGGACATGTCCACCATGCCGCCATCAGCCAGCCTCAACCTGCCCCCTGTCACCATGTCAGGAGAGTACATCATGGAGGACCACGACGGACACTCTGACCAGGGCTGGGCGCCCGACGACTTCCCAGGCAAGCAGGGCAACTACCTTCAAGGAAACTACCTGCGTTGTGTGGCTGAGGTAAGCGCCGATGTGCTCTACTTGGGATGCCATTAAGTCTATATAGGCTGCCATTAAGTCTGCCAAGCGACACTTCTTCACATAGACTCTACTTGGCGTTCTTTGATGTTCCGTGACTTTCACCGTTGTCCTCTGGTGTGCAGATCGGCTCTTTTGAGCACAACCTGACCACAGACCTGCTGAACCACTTAGTGTTCCTGCAAAAGGTCTTTATGAAGGAAGTGAACGAGGTCATCCAGAAAGTGTCAGGTACCTCTTGTTTTAATATGTCGTTATCTAATGATATCTAAATCCTGTTTATTGTCTGTGAAGCACATTGACTCTGCGTCGTGTATGAAAAGTGCCTTGCCTTGCTTAATGTGATTGAAATGGGAGGATATGAATAAAGTCAGTCTAATTTGGTGTGCGTGCGTGCGCAGGAGGAGAGCAACCCATCCCTCTGTGGAATGAATACGACGTCTCAACAGATACAGATAAGCCAAAGATCCTGCTCTATTCACTCAGCCTCATGTTTAAGGTACTTCTTCCCGCCAGCACAATGTGTTGTGCTTGTCCTTCGCTTGTAAAGTATGTCTAACTTACTGGATATTGTTCTTTATGAACATACACATTGTATTGTACTTAATATTAAAGCTACTGTACCTTGTGAAGCCTAGGGCAAATGTCCTCTTTGTTGGACAACGGCGTTCTATGACGCTATTCTGTTGCCTTGTATTGCCAGGGCATTCAGGTGACAGCCACAACCCCCTCCATGCGAGCGGTGCGCTTTGAGACCGGCCTCATTGAGCTGGAGCTGTCCAACAGGATCCAGTGCAAAGCCCAGCCCGGTAGCAGCAGCTACCTCAAGCTGTTTGGCAAGTGTCAGGTGGACCTCAACCTGGCCCTTGGACAGATCGTGAAGCATCAGGTAAAGACAGCGCCTCATTCTGCCCATGTGCCTCTGAGCACAGATGCATTATGTGGCACCACACAACAGGCTTTTAGCTTGCAGTTTGTACACACACACGCAAACAAACACACAAGCAAACAAACACACGCTGTGCACAGTGACACCACATCCTCTCGTGCTTGACTGACAGGTGTATGAAGAGGCCGGCCCAGACTTCACTCAGGTGGCATATTTCCGCACTCGGATCGGCCTCCGTAACGCCTTGCAGGAGGAGATCAGTGGCTCCTCTGACAAGGAGGCAGTGCTCATCACGCTCAACAGGCCCATCGTGTTCGCCCAGCCCGTTGCCTTCGACAGAGGTTTGTCTTTATCCCCTTACTAATGTAGTGGTCTGTCTGTCTGTCTATCTGTCTTTGACTCGCTCTCCTGGCCAAAACGGCAGCAACCAACACAGTTTCAAACAAAACACAATACATCAGTTAACATTGAAAATATAAAAAGAAACACAGACTTATAATTAATTAACTATTACACAGCAATACTTGTCACAAGTCAGCGCCATCAGGGATTGAACCGGTCCAATATTAATAATTAAAACATCTACAACCAGATGTGTACCTACCCCCAAGTGAGACAATATACCTTTAACGAGACCAAGGCCCTATCTTACAACCGGCGCAATGCGGGAACCCAGGTGTCTTTGCTAGTTTCAGACCGACGCAGTTGGGAGATGACGCATGAATAATGAATGAAGAGGTAGTCCAACTGTTAAAACAGGGCCTCTCTTTAGGATGTAGACTGTTTAGTAAAATATCCCACCATCTTGTGGCCGTGCAGCCGTGCTCTTCTGGCTCAACTACAAGGCTGCGTATGACAACTGGAACGAGCAGCGGCTGGCCCTCAACAAAGACATCCACGTGGCCACGAAGGAGGTGGTGGACAAGCTGCCAGGCATCCAGCAGACGTCTGCCCAGGCCTTCAGCACCCTCTTCCTACAGCTGACCGTCAACGACCTGGGCATCTGCCTGCCCATAACCAGCACCTCACAGGCCTCACAGGTGATCTACGCAGGCTCCGCCCACACAATGGGCTCTTTAGTAAAGCAAGCGTTTATTTCAGGTTTGACATTTTTATGTATTTAAATGAGCCTTCATTTGACAAAGAAAAGTGTTTTCTTTATATTGATAACACATGACTAGTTATTACTAGTCACGTAATAATGTCTATAGAGACATACAAGGTGCTAGCTGACATGTGTTGACTTATTTCCATAGAGAGGACATGTTCCATTTACGGAAGGCGTCCGCTCTGAAGAAGGAACCGGCAGCTCCATAGGCCAGCATAAAAATGCACCAAAAGTAACCGCCTGCTTTTTACATCTCCATGTGGTTGCTTGTGTTGTTAAACAGTAGCTCATTGTCAGTCCTGAGACGAATGCCACTGTAACATGGCACTAGCAACACCTCCTGGTTCCTCCATACCATCGGGATAATAACGGAGATGGTTGTGGTGTCACTGTGTACATACAGTATGGAGGACGTTTAAGCTAGTTGCTGTCTTAAAATGCATACACACCGAGACACACAAAAGGCAATGCTCAATTCTATAGCAACTAACTAACCAATTGGAAACATTGGTTCCATTTAATTTTTTTAATTTTTGTATATTTTAATCTGCTATATACAGCACAATTAACAGCAGCATGTACACGTTGTGTGTGTGGACTTGATGTGCACACTGAGTATGCGATCATGTGAGTGACGTACCGTGTGTAAATGACATGTTTCTATTATGTGGCGTTGTCGTGTCAACCCAGATTCCCATTAGTATTCCATTACATTATGTACTTCTCCATCGTTAAGCCATCCCCCTGCCTCTCTGCTAGGCCAACCACAACATGGACTTCGACACAGGCTCGGCCTTGGTGCTGACCATCGAGAGCACGCTGATAACTGCCTGCTCCTCAGAGTCGCTGGTTAGCAAAGGCCACTTCAAGAACTTCTGCATCCGCTTCGCCGAGGGCTTTGAAACCTCCTGGGACGACTGGAAGCCTGAGATCCGGGGAGACATGGTCATGAATGCTTGTGAGTGACAGATATGATTGGTTAAAGGGGTTTATCACACCTAAGAATGTTACCTGTGTGTTTAGGTATTCTTTATATGGATGGTATCAAAGAGGTCTTGAGTAATGTGCTATTATTATTATTATTATTATTATGCTATTATATGCTAAACCCTTGAATCTATCTCTTTATTACATAATGATCTGTCCTTAAATAGATGGATATTATGGGTTATTGGTATTAAGTACATTAAGTATAAAAGTATAAATGACAAAATGTCAGTGTAAAATGTCATGGTTGCTCCACATACAGAATACAGAGCACTTTCCTACAGTATGTTCACAGCATCATTCTTGTGTGCTTGTGTCCGTACACAGGTGTCGTCCCCGACGGCACCTATGAAGTGTGTTCCAGGACCACTGGGCAAGCATCTGCTGGTAAGACATCACTATGCAGTTATACAGTCTGTCTTTATTATATGTTGGGTGCAGTCTAGCTCTCCATGCTCTTGTCCCTCCATTAGACAGCAGCAGCGCTGGCACCTGGACCCTCAACGTGCTGTGGAAGATGTGCGGCATCGACGTCCACATGGACCCCAACATCGGCAAACGTCTCAACGCCCTGGGCAACACGCTGACCTCTCTGACGGGCGAGGAGGACGTGGAGGACATCGCTGACCTGAACTCCGCCAACATGGCCGACCTCACCGACGAGGACGACGCAGACTCCATGTCGCCCACCTTTCACGCGGTCAGCAAGCTGTGTGTGTGTGTGTGTGTGTGTGTGTGTGTGTGTGTGTTTGCATCCTGGCTTGCTTTTAAATGTTGACCCCTCACATATGAAGAACCAGTGAAATGTACATTACTATAGGCCTAACATCTTAAAAACGTAATATAACTTGACTAGCTTCATAAGTCGACCCACTTGAGCATTATGCATCATGACTGTATTATGACTGTATAGCTGCTAATGGCCATTGCTTGCTCTTTCATTGTCCCACAGTCTCATACATGATTTATGTTGCTGGATCTTAACTTATTGTTCCCCTCCATGCCTTACCTTAAGATGGACCCTGACGCGGGTCATCCGTCCAATGTGTTGCTATATATTTGCAGAGTCCAGAGGGCCAGTTCAGCCCGCGGCTGACCTTAAGGAAGCGTCTGGTAAATCGTATCCTGGGCCTGAGCCCAAGGCCTCAGAGCGTCTCTGACGATTCTATCTGTCCGTCGCCTGTCCTTCGATCAGGCAACAGCAGGGCCCTGAGACCCCTCTCCTGGGCCTGTGTATGTAGCGGCTCACACGCCTAACCCTTCAGGTCGCCTTCAGCTAACGCCTTATTAGGGTTTGCTGAGGTTTACACTGGTGTCAACATTTTGTCAATGGTGTTTCTTAGAAAGTGATTTAATTGGCCTCCTCTATTGGCAGATTAATCATATCTACTCACTGCTTTAAATCATGTATAGTGAAATCCCTCCATATTTGAAGCACAGCTCAAGCTGTTGCCAATGAATGAAGGTTTTGCAGAGGCTTGGTGATGGTGGCGGCATCTTTTAGTAGTGTGACATTTTTGGATTTCTTCTGCTGTTGGTTTTAGTTGACTCATCATCTGCCATATCACTGGACATTAATATAAAGGTATACTGTATATTCTTCTTTGCAGCAGTGGCTTGGCGGAGGTGTACTTTCAGGAGATGTTGCATGCAGTGTTTTAGGGCTGGGCAGTATTGGCGTATCCAAAAATAGATATCACAGTATTTTTTAAGACATACCGGTTTCATGGTATATGACAGTATTTATTATTTTTTTTATATGTCTGTGCCTTTATAGCTTTGTGGCCTATTCTAATTTTAGGATAGAATCTCAAAACATTTTAATTTCACCATGTAGGCCTGTGTGAAGGATTTGATTAGGCTCGACGTATGACAATATGATAGTCTCTTAATTTTGCGTTCGTCTCCATTTTACACTAAGAAAGCATCCGTTTCAGGACAGAATCAGATGTATTTAAACCCATCATAGGTAGCTTACTCATTTTAGTGAGATTAACAATTTTATGCCACTACATTTGCATTCGGTTTAAAACAGAAAAAGATGACCCTCAAATGTTGCATTGTCAAAATATGGCTCTGTAATCATACTGTGCTAAACCTGAAATGTGTGGCGCATGCACAGACTGTATAGCATGTGGCTCATGATTAGAAGTGGGGCAGATGCATCAGCTGATGATCAATCAACCAAATACAATTATATGTAGGCACGCTGCTGCACCAAACACGCTAGCTAGCAAAATGCATGGAAGTAGAACATTTTAGGGAGAACCACAGAGCCTCTGGCTTATTGTTCTACAAACGTTATGTTAGATTAAATTCCTTACCTTAGTTTTATTGATTGTGTCAGTGTGCGGCAAGTTTCTCAACTATCCAATCAGTATATCCAAGAGTTCTCAAAACAAACTTTTAGCTGTTGCACGATATGTCCTACCAACCGTAGTAGGCTACAAATTTAAGCTTTCAGTTGTCGAGTCAAAGATGCATCTGTAAACAGAGAAGAGCTCACTGGTAGACCTTGTTTACAACCGGCTTTACAGCTGCCGGCCACTTGAATCACATCAATGCACTGCAACGATGGGTTGTGTCTGCTTCTCAATATAGGATTATATTGGAATGCCCCACTATAAAAACAAGCCCGCCTGGTACGCTCAGTTAATGGGTCCCCACTCTGTACGGTACATTGTACAGCATTCCATAGCACTTCTAGCGTCGATCAATATGCATTAAAGCTGTCGTTTCAGCTGTACTGTGGCGGTATGTGAAATATTCACACCATACGGGAGATTTAAACCGGTATACAGGATGAAACGGTATAGCGCCCAGCCCTAGAATGTAAAGGCTTTGGGATTTTGATCAACCGCTCGTCATGTTGGCATGGATCTGACAGCATGCTGAAGGGGTTTGGTGTGGTCTCCTCACCATATAGGAGGCCATTGACCCCAGACGGCAGACGCCAATGGGAAACCAGGTAGTAGACCCGCGCGGGAGGAAGTTCACCAAGAGGCTGGTGGACATTAGGGAGCTCAATGAGCAGGCCAAGGTCATCGACGACCTCAAGTAAGTGTCCTTAACCCACACTCAATCTCTCTTAAGAATCTTGACTAAAACCTCATTTCAAATCAAGTTCAGTGTTCTTATTTCTGTGTTGAACAAGTTTGTTAGGACCTTTTTGTTCAGTTTATCTTTGGTACGATCCCTTGTTTATTAATGTATATAATAATAGGGCTGCTCTATTATGGGGAAACATCTCAAATGTGCGTGTCATTCAGAACAAGACAAAATATGTTTATTTGCAAAGGTATGAGCAAATTAATAGTTTTTTCTTTATTATATAGTTTGTGTGATTGTTAGGAGCCACCCTATTTCATAATATTAACGCAACTGCTCCAAAATTGAATAATACATTTGTAATAAACCCTCTATTATTGTTACACCAGACAAAACGCATTTAATATAGCCCTGTGTATTCCTGCTCCTCAGGAAGCTGGGAGCCAGCGAGGGCACCATCAACCAGGAGATCCAGCGCTACCAGCAGCTGGAGTCTGTGGCCGTCAACGACATCAGGAGGGACGTGAGGAAGAAGCTTCGCCGCTCCAGCATGAGGGTGAGGCCATGCACCACATGCCACATGCCACAATCTCATCAGAGCGATGAGATTGTAGAGCAAGGGGGCGGCAAGGGTAAAACATTTTGGTCTATGCGCGAAAGGAAGCGTCCGCTAGTGTTCCTTTAACAAGACAGAGCGTGAAAGCGCTCGAACACAGCAGATGCATGCTTTGTGTTTGCACATGTTGTACAATTGGAACGAAACTAAAACAGCTCCGCTATTTTTCTCCGCTTCAATGGATCCGTGTTTGCGTGTAGCTTTCACTGTGTCCCGCAATGTTTTCGTTGACGCTTTGTACCAATGCATGTCACGCTCTGCATCTAGCTAACATTGTTAGCTGCTGCTCGCCTGCCATTTACCGCTACAGACTATAAGCCGGGTCAAATTAATCTGCTACAGACATCAATGGATGTATTAGGGTAGGTACACACAAACACACACACACACCATGCCACACATTTGTCTTATTATTTTGGTCTCAGGATTACTGGGCGCGTTCGCAGCTGATTGCTGCCTCTCATAGTCTATTAACGGCACTAATTTTCAGATCGGAGCATAGTTATAGGTATATTTTTCCGAGTCGACGGTACATTTAGCAAATCGACGTATTTACGTAACCGGTGACGTCGGTTACATCGACTAATCGTCCCAGCACTAACACTGATACATGAGAACACTGTAGCTGAAGCACGACATACACACTGATACATGAATACACTGTAGCTGAAGCACGCAATACACAAGTGGTACACACACTTTCTGATCTGCTAGTTGCTGGGGAGTGTGCACAATGGTGGTCTGATTGTAAATATTAATTATTATATTATGTGTCAAATCATCTCACAACCCTTTAAATAACATTGATTCTGACTCACATTGTTCCTGGGGGCTTTATAAACACTCAGGTATGTAATGTATGTGCCTGTGCTACAACATAGTGTCGGTCAGACTTGCAATAAGACATGCACAATGGTGTTCTTCTTGCCAGGCGGCCTCTCTGAAGGACAAGTGGGGCCTGGGCTACAAGCCCAGCTCCAATCGCTCCAAGAGCATCTCTGCAGCAGCAGGTCGGCCCCCTCCTCTGAAGAGAATGGAAAGGCAGAGGTACAGTATCATTAGTCCTTTGCCTTGCTCTATCTATATGTTACAATGACGCGTTGTTTCTACAATCATTGTCAGGAAATACTGTATGCACCTCCATCAAGATAATGACTTTTATTTATAATCTAAGGTTGAAACCACCACAGGCACAAAGTAATCTTCTGACATTGTAAGAGTGTAAGAATGCGTAAGAATTATCAGGCGTTGATATGCAACGGTGGAAAAGAGCAGTCATTTAAATGCCACGATCCTAAATATGTTGTATTTAGAGGCCTCGTCCCTCGACATTACGTCATAGATACTCGTAATACGTCAAAGAATAGGAACTTCTCGGTCTTGTCTCGGACTCTACCGCATTTTTACTGTCTTGTCTCGGTCTCGGACCAAGAGGTCTCGGGATTTTACTTTGAGACCGGTCAAGACCACAACTGCAGGAATATAATTATTATTGCCGCCCGGTGCATGACTAATCATAATTCTTGTGATTAGAAGTAAAGTTACACTAATGTTTTACTTTGTTTTGCGACTGGGCAAGCCAGTTTGGCTGTAGCCATCGCTGTCTCTGTGTGTTTATCAGACTGGGCTAAACTAATACTTTTAGTATTGAGGGGAGATACGAGCGGCCCCTCCTATCTTAGACTGATCCTTGAAATGCTGAGATCTGATTGGCCCAAGAGCAGAATTTTCACACCATCAAATTGAATGCAAAGTGGTGTATGAGACATTGTTTTGATTTTTCTAAAGTTTACCCTGTTGGCTTGAGTTGGTAGGCTAATAGCCTAGCTAATAGATTCAGGTTGTTAACATTGACGGTAAACTCTTTTTATTGGTGCTGAAGCACACCCAAATTACTTTTAATAAGCACTCCTAAAAAACAAGAAGAAATTATACTTATTTTCTGTTTTGGCCTTTTTATCCGTAATGTTAGATTTTGGTTCCCTGGTTGCTGAATTTCTTTTCCAGGATAATTTGAAAGCAATACAGAATGCCTGAGACACTTATTGCATTATTCTATTATATTTTGAATCAGCACCTGTTCCTTTTTGTATTTTCCTTTACATAAATAAAGACAAAATTCACCAGAATGCAGGAAAGTGTTTTATGGAAACATTTATGTAACCTGTTGTACAGTGACATTTGTTATTTAGAAGGCTTTGCACAGTATGTCATATTCCCCTAAAGGTCTGATAGAGTCACCCCAGCTGGTTTTTAATGTACAGACTAGGCTACTGATTGTAGCATAAATGTTATATTTAAAAACAATTAAAGGCCAAAAGAAAGGTCCAGGCTATCTACAAATTTAAATAAATCATAATTTATTATAGTGGATGGTGTTTAGGCAATTTGTATTTGCCAGCAAGGTCTACTTTAGACTGTTATCGGGCCGGTTGCCTTCAAAGTCCCGGGCCGTTTTTCAGTCCCAGTCCGACCCTGCCACTCACCGAAATAATTTTGCTCATGTCTGTGAAGTTGGTTATTAATAGGCCTACTTTCCAATGCATGCATTCAACTAATACTACCTAACGTCATGCCTCCATCTAGTCTAACAACATTAAGCGATGAATTGCACACATGCATAATATAGGCTACTGCCCGGTCAGTGCAATGTGTGCAAGAAGGCTATATATCTTGCAATATGGGACTCGAACTGGTCTGGTCTCGACTCCGTCTCGCCCTGCCTTGGTCTCGGTCTTGACTCGGTCTCGGCTCCTCAAAGTCTTGGTCTTGTCTCGGTGAAGACTTGGTCTCGGATTAGGTGGTCTCGACTACAACACTGCTCAGTCGTGTTAAAAAATTGAATCTGAAAAGTGTTTTGCATGAATATTTAATGTTTAACATTGTACTTTAATTTTCTGTTTCGCCAAAACATAACTTTTAACACTTTACATTTAGAAGCGAATGAATGAGATTGTGACTCCATTAACGGAGCCCCGAGTTGGGGCTGCGCTGAGCACACATGATGCCATCATGCGTATTTAAATGATTATTTGAATACATATGCTATGCTTGAATGCCTGTCCGAATCAGCATGTGGTTTAAAAACAGCTCAGTTCATTTTCCGCCAGTTCTAGTGTGCTGTACCGCAAGCAAGATGACTCTTCAGTCAAATTGATAAATGCCGACCTTTGTGTGGAAATGATCATACGTACAGATTTCTGTCGTACACACGTTTAATCAATGAGGGCCATTATGCACAGTGATATTAGGCTATGAGTGACCTACTGTATGTACCAGGCAAAATGTCCTGTCTTATTCATTACCATGATGCAAGCGTCCAGTAAATGCCCCAGAGTGTGTTCTTAGGAGTAGTGTTTGTCCTTCCTCCCTTTGGCCACAGTTCCAGGATAGGGAATCTGGATGACTTTCCAGATATCCGTGTGGATGTGTCCTCACCTGGGCCCAGAGTCACCTTCAACATCCAGGATACGGTAATCAGAGCTTTACAAACGCCATCACTACAGCTCATGATTCAGCCCAATGTTTGGATACGTTTACAGCGATAGATGGGGATCTTCACTTGATTGCACTGTAAATGAACATTGCGTACCACCCCAACATACTTTAGTAGTGACTTTGACACTATATTTATATGATATATCCTGTCTGGGTTGTTAATACCATTGTCTTTGTTCATGTGTGTGTCATTGAGACAGACCTCGACACCACGGGCCATTTGTGTCCCATGTGGAGACAACAGGGATTTTGTCAGGATGCCCTTTCATGAATTAACATATGTCAGCAGGCAAACACATCATGTATCCAGGCATTTTCCATTTAGAAACTAATCGACAGTAATGGGTTTTTTCCTACCACAGCTACACTTTTGAATCCCAAGGTCACTGGGATACAAGGCTGTTTTTATTAGAAATAAATAAAGATTGAGGGAGGGACCATGCTCAAATGTGTACTATTTCACCCTATTTTTATAATTTAATTCAAATTTCTATAAATTATTTGATGTTTCTTTTGTTCAGTTGAAGATTTGTAGTGAATCCATGGACTCTGAATCACACAGAAATGCACAAGTCAGTCCAGCAGAGGTATTCAAGGTATATGAAACAAAATGACAAGGGAATGTGTCTAATCAAAACCAGATTATCTTTCCTGTGTTTTCTGTCCCTTTGCAACTAACATGGTTGATTTGGAACAATGCAACATTCAAAACAAGATCGCAAAATAGATTTTGTATTGTTCTCATTATATACTGAATATTGCATTACAGTACATTTCTATCATCCACTGTCGTTTCTGGAATATAAATCGCACCACACTATTTGTCACACACGTAAAAAAATTAGTTGCTGAGAAGCCAAAAATGTTTTCGCTTTGGTCTACAAATTGCATTTATATTCACTGTCTATAAGTCACATTTCCATTATATTTTGGTGGTACAGTAGCCAGTCACAAGTGTATACAGTGCCATCTCTTGGCCATAGATTATATGCAGTAAAAAAAAAATACACACAAGTCACAGGACCAGCCACACAATTATCAGTATAGGTGTTTTCTGATTTGTATATAATGTGCTGATTATACTGTATATTTACTAGACATAATAGCAGGGATAATGTCTTTGTACCACATCTGATAAGATATTTATATCAGTCATGTTAAGTAAATTATTTGATAGATAGGATATTCCATCCTGTGCTGAAATTGCAAACACTCCAAATCTATGTACTGCTTATTTATTTTCTAGCAGCTATGCATCTTTGGGCATTTTATATTTGATTTCACTAAAAGTCAAATTCAGATAAATGATTCATAAAGACATTTAGAATGTGACCATAGGTGACTAATTACTTTCTGATTTATTAATTTAGCCAAATATCTAAATGTAAAGCTTGTCTTTTCCTGGACGATTTGCCTGGGGTTTGGTGCTCTTGTCTATACTACTGACACATCTATTTTAACAAAGTGACGGTTATTTCGAGATATTGTATTATGTTGTGTTATGTTTATACCGGTAAAGCATAATTCATGTTTGTAGCATTTCAACTGTGACATCATCTTCCCTAACTCTGAGTCCTTCCTTGTATCCTAGCTGTTAGCATTGTGTGTTACAACATCTTAACCCTACCTGTACAGGACACCATGGACTGTTAAGGTGGAACTGTGTCACAAATCATAATCATAAAGCAGATCTTTAGGCTCATGCTCCATTAGACGGAACCCTTTTTACTTTCAACAGCTCTTCCTATTTCCCTCCATTCCTACTTAATGATGCTTTCATCATATGCCACTAATTACTTATCCCCTTCATCCTTGACGACATAAGCAGAAACTAGCACTTATCAGTGTTTTACCATTCAGAACACAAACTGACTAAACGCTGCCCTTCTCTGAAGTTCCCCGAGGAGACAGAGACGGATCTGTTGTCTGTCACCATTGACGAGCCACTCCATCCTCATCACCACCCTCACCACCGTCTCCACCATTCCCTGTGTGGTGGCGAGGGCCAGCAGCACAATGTGTTCAGTGCCCCCACCACTCCTGCAGTCTTCTCACCCGCGCTTCCCTTCCAGCACGATGACGTGAGGCGGGACGAGCTCTCCTCCTCCTCGTCGGAGGCCTCGGACAAAGAGGACGAGATTGAACGCGAGAGACCTCTGAGCTTCAGAAGGCCCATGTAAGATGCCTGTTGTTTTCATACAGTGTGAAGTAATGTGGTCACCTTTGATGCTATATGTGATAAGGTAATAGAATAATAATATAATAATTATAGAAATGAATCTGAAGTTAAAGTGTGGAGTTCTCTTAATGGAATGCTTGTTTTCAAGGTCTTGTAATGGATCTATACTGTAATCGAACGTCATTCTTTTCCTCTGCTCCCAGTCAAGCGTCTCACAAAAAGGCATCGGGCTTTGCAGCTGTCAGTCAGCTGTTCAGCGAGCGTTGGCCCAGCACACCGTCCAACAGGAGCTTCACGAATCCACCCACGGAGAGGAACATCAACTTTGAGCTGGACATCCGCGTGGAGATAGATAGTGGCAAATGTGTCTTGCATCCGACCACCCAGCAGCCTGAGCATGAGGACATCTCCTTCAGGAGGTACTTGACACAACATGCAACGCAACACACCCGACACTTAAAGGCAAAACTAAATGAAAATGAAAATTCCCTGCAGAAGCTGTGAGCGCAGCCTTCGGAGCCTGGAACAGGAGTCTCCACCCAAGAAGAAGAAGCTGCAGCAGCCCGCGTACACCTCCACCACACACTTACTAGCGGGCAAGAAGTGTCCCTCCACCCTGCCAACCAAATCCAATGACCTGGAGACCACTGTCTTCTATATTCCAGGAGTGGACGTTAAGGTAAGCTTAGCTTGGCTCTTTCCACCGCTAAATGTTCCTCAAGCCTCTGCTGGCTAACCGAACCCGAGGAAGGCTGAGAAAATGCAGTTACTTGTGACAATAGACCTCTTTATAATTGACATTGGATTTGTTTTCAGTTTTTTTCTTTTCTTGAGGGGTAAACACTGCACATTTTTGTCTGGTCTTTTTTACTCTAGAAGTGTTTAGATTTTATATTTATTTACTTTTTCTGTATAACTTTCTGCCCCTAGATGTCACACTAAGCATACCAACATCTCAGCAAAACAAATGCTCCATGTGCACTGCACATGCACTCTGTGCCTAACTATGTTATCAGAGAACAAAAGAGGTCAGATTAGTAGTTGTTTGTTGCTATATTACTGTTTAAAATAGACACCTGTTAAATTACCAACCGTATGGAACGCTAAAGAGGAACATTTGGGAACCAAACGGCCAGCACACTGCACACACAGAGACAGCCATTCAGACAGTATTCATTCCTTGGGGGACATGGATGTTTACACCGAGACTATTTGTAGGTGAGATAGCCACATGAAAGCCGAGGTAACTGCTGCGAGAGGCCAACCCACCCAGGCAGCAGAGTGTGTGTAGCAGCTTTCAGTGTGTGTGTGTTACGCTGCAAGCTGTGCAATTCCTCAGCAAAATGACACTCAACCCACACATTGCTGTTTTTAAATGATGTGTGAAATTATTTCACATTGTTTAGTTTGAGAATAAATGGGAAGGCAATAGACTTCCATAATCCCTGCAAACTCGACAGCGTAGTGACAGGGGTTAATTAATCCATGAATGAGAACACATGCCACAGTTTTTGATAACGCTATATGGCTGGACAATAAGTCAATATATACCGCGATATACTTTTTTTTTTTATTGATGAGGTTTTTTTTATATTGTTTAAATCGAAATTAAGAAATATATTGTGATATCTGAAGTTAGGAGAGCTAGTCCGTAATTACCAACATCTATATGATGTCTCCATGCCACGCCACATTTTGCAATGTTGGTTTGTAGTCAAGGAAAATATTCAGGTTTCGGCCAGGGATGATTCAGCCATGATCTGCCCCCTACTGGATATATTTTAAATCATCCACACAAGGCAAGGCAAGTACGTGATGAATGCCTTTCGCGACGCAACCGCTTGTCTACATGTACGCGTTGCACAAAAGGAAGTATATCCGGACCTTACCGCTATAGAAAGGCTCAGCGGTTCTAGTGTTAGCTGTTAAATGAAAAATATGTTTCGTTATAGTAACAATTGATGTATATGAGTGCTCAACAGGTGTTTGTGTGTGTGTGTGTGTGTGTGTGTGTGTGTGTGTGTGTGTGCAGACAGCGGTTTTGTCTTCTGGAAGCGTGACACGAAACAGTGGACATTTGTATCGCTGTTTTGGTTTCGGTTTCAGAACTGAAACAAATAGCTTTTAACATGTATGTTACATGTATGTTACGTGATTATAGGCCAACTGTCATTTAGGACAGCCTTCCTTCAAGCTTCCATCTGACTGTGAGTGGGAGGATGATGTCACACCAGCGGGGCCACATCTGACTGATTTAGAGAGAAACCTTGGCTGAATGGCATTAGACACGTTGTTAGACAGGCACAACAGGAACATGTTGAATGTTTCTCATGTATCCCCCTATCTCCCGGGTCTTCAGTTGCACTACAACTCCAAGACACTGAAGACGGACTCCCCCAATGCCTCACGAGGATCCTCCCTGCCTCGCACGCTCTCCAAAGAATCCAAGCTGTATGGTATGAAAGATAGCGACCCTCCCAGCCCTTCTAATGCTGTCCCGAGCAAGACTAACTCGCTCCTACCTCCCCTGCCCCCACCTCTTCCATCAGGTACTGCGCATTTCTCTCCTCCTTCCTTTGCATGCCCTGAAACCGTCTGTAAATCGGTCAGTGGTGCCATGCACTTCTCACCTCGGGTGCTGTTCGCCTGTAATGTGGTCCAGTGGCCACCAGGGGTCATACTTGATACAGTGAAAGGGAAGCTGGAAAGGAAATATTCACTTGAATATTTGATATGAAAGAAAGAAATGCTGCACAGAGAGAGATAGGTGGTAAAATGCGAAGAAGGTTAAATATATGGAAATATTATGTATATAAATGTTATGCTTTATTTTTTTTTACATATAGTAGCTCACTCTGTTGCTGTTCCCTTGTAGCCAAAGGGAAGGGAAGCGGAGGGGTGAAGACAGCCAAGCTGTACGCCTGGGTGGCTCTCCAGACGCTCCCAGAGGAGATGGTGATCAGCCCGTGTTTACTGGACTTCCTGGAAAAGGCCCTCGAGACGATTCCCATCACTCCAGTGGAGAGGAACTACTCAGGTGTGTGTGTGTGTGTGTGTGTCTTTACATGTTAAAGGTACAGTAAGTGTTTCTGTAATGTAATGTGTTTATGGGGACCAACATTAGCTCATTCTACTGTGGCAGAGCTGTGGCGTTTAACTGTGGCTGCCCTAGAATGACAACATAAAGGTGAGCATGAGTGAGAATGAAAGGCTCCATTGTAACCTTAGTGTGTGTGGCTTGGTGTTCCTCCCTCAGCCGTGGCCCCCCAGGAGGAGGACATGGGCCACTTCGACCCAGTGGAGCCCCTAGAGGAGTCCACCACCTCCCTGGTGTCCTCGTCTACGTCGGCCTATTCCTCCTTCCCGGTGGACGTGGTGGTCTACGTGAGAGTGCAGGTGCCATTAGCAAGCCCTTGAGCTGCCGTTGAACTTGACTCCTTAGTGTTCAACAGCAGGATGGTCGTCACGTTAACGCGCGTGTGTGCGTGTGTGCGCGTGCAGCCCTCACAGATCCGCTTCAGCTGCCTGCCCATGTCAAGGGTGGAGTGCATGCTCAAGCTGCCCTCACTTGACCTGGTGTTCTCCTCCAACCGGGGGGAGCTGGAGACCTCCCCGGGACCCTACCCCGCTGACGGACAGCCGCAGCCCTCCTCCACCCCACCAGGGCAGCACGCCCCCAAATCACCCCCCTCCAAAGGTGCGAAGAGGTCTTCCCTGGGTGCATTCATGTCATCCAAAGGGAGTGGGGGGGGGGCGTTGGAAGCTCTTGTATTAACACTGTTTGAATCAGGCCTGATCCAACTTCTACGTTTCTGATACTGATAACCCCCACTTGGCACGTCACATATTGTTTCATCTCTGCCACTTTGGAACTCAGAAGAGTCGCTGCTCACTCCAGTAGGCTGTAGAAGGTCCTATAGTAGTAATACTAAGAGTTTGAACCTTTTGGCACTTAGCTAAGGCTGCATGTACTAGTGCAGTGAAAACATCTAATGGATGCTATTGGTGGTGATGTGCAATTCAAAAGCAGAGCTTACGTCTGCTACACTAACTGTCACCTCCCCATCCCCCTCCCTGTCCAGTCACTGTTGACTGTGTGCTTCCCCCAGCCTCTCCACTGTTGGGCAGTCCCCTGGGTCGCACTCGTCACAGCAGCAGCCAGTCTGACCTCAGCGGCCCTCCCAGCAACTCCTCAGGCCTCAGCTTCACCGCCTGCATGTCGGACTTCTCCCTATACGTCTTCCACCCCTACGGCGCCGGGAAGCAGAAGTCTGCCGTCACAGGCCTGCCCCCGAACCCTGGGCCTTTAGGTATGGAGCTGTGTCCGTTTGCTTATTGATCGTGTCAGTACCGGAGAGCATGAAGCTGCAGTCAAACAAGTGATGGTAAATGCTCATCGTGGCACTTTATCTGAAGCCAAGCTTTACATTGCTTTGCCTGCAGTCTGTAACACAACATATACGTATACAAACCTCTATGAAGCCTTTTAAATCAAGTTGTACATTTCAATGTTCTAAGTAGTCTATTACTAAATGTAATTTAAATATTTTTCTCTTGATTTATCTCGCCATTATATTCTAACTATTTAACTATTTTAGTTTCTAGTCTACCTGTGGTTTTTTTCTGTCCTCTCTGAGTACCAGGGCTGCATTTGAGTTAACATGTGACAATGTCACACACTGTACATTATTACTGTCATCTGAGCATATAATGTCTCTGAAGGCACGCTGGACGAGGAGGCATCTTCAGTCACAGGGAGGAAGGACTCTCTGAGCATCAACCTGGAGTTTGTCAAGGTCAGCCTGTCGAGGATGAGACGCACGGGTTGCCCCACCTTCATCGAGAGCTTCATCCCCGCCAAGGGTGGCAAGATGGACACCACCCTCATTAACATCTCAGGTACCATGCTGCCCATGGTCACACACAACAACACAATGCTAATCTGTTGTTGTGATATCTCCCTTATGAACCACATAATCAAGCTGCACTGTGTGTGTGTGTGTGTGTGTGTCAGCTGTGTGTGACATCGGCTCTGCCTCCTTCAAGTACGACATGAGACGCCTTAGTGAGATCCTGGCTTTCCCCAGAGCCTGGTACCGTAGAAGCATCGCCAGACGTCTCTTCCTGGGGGACCAGACCATCATTATCCCAGGTACTGTACCAGTTAGACCAGTCTGCACTGGAACTGGGACTCAGCATTACTGACAGTGTTATGCTGTAGAAAGATGGTTGAACGCAGTATTTCTTTTTAAGCTTAGTTTTCATTTAAAGCCATGTCATTTAATGTCATTTACACTTACCCAGGATTAGCTAGTTATCCACATTACTAAAGTAGCACTGAGTAGCTATCCGTCTGCTATAAGAAGGTCTGTTGTTTAAAGTGTAACTGCACCCCAGCTCTGAGCCTGACTCAACCCACTACAACTTGCGTCAAGCAGCTAAGTGAGGGGAGGGGAGGGGCTTAGAGGGAAACCACATTAACGTTAACATTTTAATTTGATGGCATAATGAGCGTACCTGTGAAAACAAGCCAGGTCCTGGGGTGGTTTTTAATGGATATGACGTGTAGTTCTGTTTTCAGCACATAAAATGCAGATCTTTATAAAAACGGAAATGTTGTCAACATTACCACCAGTTGATGTGTCTCATCACAGCTCAGAAAACACATTAAAGGGTGCAGTTACACTTTAACTAGTGGAAGTTAGTGATAAGTCAGAATAGGGGAGATTTAATGAGTGAGAAAGCTCAGCTGGGATTGTTTTCATTCCGGTCTGGCAGGATCCCAAGTGGCTTGAAAGTTGAATGATGCGCTGTTTAGGCAAGCAGTGTATCAGTGTGTGTGTGTGTGTTCAAAGATTGTTGTCTCACATACCTCCCCACTCCCTCTTGTCCCAGCCTCTGGGCCAGCCACTCCAGACTCTGTGGAGAACGTCACCCAGCACATGTCCCCCGAGTCCAGCCGCAAAGCCTACTGGAGGACGTGGGACGGCACCACCGGGGGGCAGCACATGCCCCAGTCCCCCAACGTCTTCTCGGAACACTCCACGGGGAACAACATGTCCCCTGGAGGCCTGTCCCACCTCAAGTCCCCAGCACCTGGACGCACCAGGAGCGTGTCTGACTCCTCTGCCCCAAGGAGAGGTGCATACTGCAGTAAATATACCCCATTTTTTGTAGTAGATAGTACTGTATATGGGATACGGTGTACTCCCGTGGCATACAGTGTATCCTCTTTTATCGATGCATTGTGTTATACAGCTAACATGAGATGGATGTAGATCCCTTAGATCTTCTCATACTGGTCTCTTAACTGTCTCTAAGGTCAGGACCGAAAGGTTTGGTTGAGCATTGACATTTTCAAAAAAATATCTTAAAACTTATCTTTTTTTAGCCTGGACTTTGTTGACTTAGGTATCACAATGCTTTGTTTTACTGTTTTTTAACGTTTAAATAAGTTCATGTATATTCCTAGATTATATTGTATAATTCCTCATGTATTGTATATCTGTATGCATAAATGTATGTGTGTAACTGTTTATAGTTTTTAATTGATAAAGCACTTTCTTTGGAAAAAAATTTTTTTGTAGGAAAATAAAGTTTGCTTTGATGTGAGCCGAGCTAGCAAAGAGGAAAATATTAAAGTGAAACAGCACCCCAGTTCTGAGACTCCACCCACTAGACACTATGTTTTAGCATTGAAAAATGCTAAAACATAGAGTGAGGGGGGCTTCATTAACGTAAACATTTGAATTTGATAATGCACGAGCGGACGATGAGTACTGTTGGAAACCAGACAAGTCCTTTTTTTAACGGCTATGACGTGTAGAGAAATTTTCACTCCTTAAAATTCTTATTTTTATAAAAACAGGAATTTTGTCAATATTAACACCAGCATTTATGTGCTATTAACATGCAGTCTTACTATTATTTCATTTCCAGTGCAAAAAAACACAATTTGGGGTTCAGTTAAACTTTATATAATGCTTTTACTGACTTTACTTTTACTATCTTTAAGCTGTCGGGTGATTGAAATACTGTATTCATATATTCATGTACATTAATATGTTGTAGCATTTTTAGTACATTTGTAGAATATCTTTGATCTCTGTTATAATGCAATGTAATCACGTTTTTAATGCAATGTAATCACGTTATTACTACAAACATTAGTATCCAGTGTATTATGGAGGAGCCTAATAGTGGCGTGTGTCTCCCGTAGACTCTGTGACCAAGACATCCACCCCGTCCACCAGTAAGAATGGCAGGGCGGCGGGCCACCAGGGCTCACCCTGGGAGACCCTGGTGGTGTTTGCCATCAACCTCAAGCAGCTCAATGTTCAGATGAACATGAGCAACGTCATGGGCAACAACAAGTGAGCGCTCCCGGCACTAGTCTCACTAACGTCTCTTTACAGAGCGGCTGCGTCTAACGTGATGTCTCTGTTCCAGCTGGACCACCAGCGGGCTGAAGAGCCAGGGCCGTCTCTCTGTGGGCAGCAACCGCGACAGGGAGATCAGCATGTCCGTGGGCCTGGGCCGCTCCAAGCTGGACTCCAAGGGCGGGGTTGTCGGCGGGAATATAGACGTGAACACCCTGGAGATGGTCTGTACGTAAACGAGCGCGCCTTGCCCTTCATACACCCGTGAAGGTCCTCTGTTGGTAATGAATAACCATGAAGGTGGTTCTAACAGAGATGATCTCTCACATATCTATATGATCGCCACTAGATGTCGCACTAAGCACCTCAGACCCAAGCAAATGCTTCTTGAGCTACACACACACATGCACTAATATGTACGCACGGCCAGCCCAGCTATGAAAACAAAGAACAGGAGCTCAGATTACAACACACACAAAGTGAGTGTGATGCTCTTACTCCCACTATATCTTTGCATAGAAAATAGTAGCTTGCTGCTACATTAACGTTTAAACTACAGTATACCACCTTTAATACTCTGTATGGATGGTGGAACCATGAGCCCACACCAGTGTTGGGGAAGTTACTTTCAAAAAGTAATATATTACTTATTATTGTTCAGTAGAAGTAGTATGATTAAGTTACAATATAACTTTCTCTACAAAGTAATATATTACTATAATATGTAATATATTACGATCATAGCATACTATTGACAGGCTTTCCACAATGGCAATACAGGCCTATTTAATTGGCGGCCCGCGGGCCAAATGCGGCCCGGCAACTGTAAATTAGTTATTAACAACTGTTCTACAGCCAAGACATCATGACATAGCCTGTTTGTAAATGTAAGTGACATATGTGCACATAGCTCCAGTAGCTCCTGTTAGTGAGGATAAGGGTCGGGTATGGTACTAATCACATTTGAATCCATACCGGTAGGAATACGTGGAATTTGGTGCCAATAGTCTACCCAACGTTTTTGTCTTTACTTTGTCTAACAAATGTAATTTCAGTTGTAGAAAAATGCATTGCAAACTGGACGCATGTTATTTTGTTGTGCTAAAGCCCATATAAATCTTGGAATTAGCTGCATCCTATAATTCTATAGAAAACCTTGGCCACTGACTTGACACATTGAACATTAACCAAGCTGCAGGGTGGATGCTCTCGATGTCTCACTCTCGTAGACACTCACGTAAATAATTACCAAACATGCGGCCCGCCTACAGTTTCTCTTGTTAAAATCTGACTCATCTGAATTTGTAATTGAATAGCCCTGCCTTACTGTATACACATGTACAGCAGAACACAGACAGATTCACAACCAAGAAGCTTAGGGAGTTGCAGTTCGATCTCTCTATCTTTTTCACTCCCTCCCCACGGAGGAGAGCGCTCATTCACCCTCTTTCTAATCTCTCTTTCTAATCTCTCTCTCTCTGCCTGTTCGTCACAATCTTTCATATAACATTGGCAGAGATGTACAATTCAGTCGCATTTTTTGCATTTTCCTGTTACCCTACTGAATTTGTATTCTCAGTTAGTAAACTAACTAACTCACTCTTGTCTCTTCCTCGTTTCCTCCGAATTGCTCTTCGCCTCCGCTATATGTCCGGCTAAATATAGAAATCTAGCTTGTAGTGTCCCAGTCCCAGTAGGTCAAAGGAAAACTCAGAAATTGACGTTGGATCTATTTATTTACAAGGCAACCGATCATTGAATTCACTGCCTGTGACCAGTAACGCACGTTGCTTAAAGAAATACCTGTAATAATATTATTGAATGTTACAGTTACTCACTTTAGTAGTAATATTACCCAACACTGGGTACCTTCATCTCTATCTCCCCACCAGCCCACATCTCAGAGCACCCTAACCAGCAGCCCAGCCATAAGATCCAGATCACCATGGGGTCCACAGAGGCGCGGGTGGACTATATGGGCTCCAGCATCCTCATGGGCGTGTTCAGCAATGCCGACCTCCAGCTGCAGGACGAGTGGAAGGTCAACCTGTGCACTGTGGATGCCAGCCTCGCAGAGAAAAGGTACACTGCACCGCCCACTACACTACGGGTGTATGGCAGCTACTTGGCCTGTCTGTCAGGGCTCAGTTAAATGTGTATGTCATGTGTAGTGTATATAAGAAGCAGTAGACATCTCCTGGGCCTAGCCCAACCTGACCTGCTTGCTTGGACTGGGACCTACATTGACAAGTCTAAGCAACACATTAGCAAGCCCTTTATTTATTCAGCGATTGTAAGCGAATACACTCTATTGTCAAATTCACCAAATATGTCGTCGTGGTCCCCTAGCTGCCCCTTCTCTGTGTGTGCTGAAAAGATAGTGTGGTGTTACTGTTACCACACAGTGTATAGGAACGCAAACAGAGTGGTGCAGACAGCACACAACAGCAATATCCCAGCCTTCATCACGTGTTTCAAATGTGTGGGGCAGAGCTAATGAGGGAGCGCCCTATGGCAGTGAACGGAGAGGTGCTTGTGCTTTGATTGGTTCAAATATCAACATGTTTCTCCCCCCCTCCTCCCAGTGAAATCTTTGTGCACGGAGACCTGCAGTGGGACATTTTCCAGGTGATCATTTCGCGCTCCACCACGCCGGACCTCATCAAGATCGGCATGAAGCTCCAGGAGTTCTTCACTCAGCAGTTTGACACCAGCAAACGGGCTCTGTCTACGTGGGGGCCTGGACCCTACCTGCCCCCCAAGACCCCCGTGGGCATCGTGGACAAAGGTGCTGCAGAGCTCTGTAAGAATTCCCTCCTCCGTCCCTCCTCCGTTCCTACTGCGTGCGTGCGCGCGCGCGCGTGCGTGCGTGCGTGTGTGTGTGACAGAGGGGTATACTGCAGTCTGTCTCCTCTCCCTGCTTCCACAGACATGGATGCAGCCCACCACCGCCACTGGCCCGGGGTGCTGAAGGTGATCGCAGGCTGCCACATCTCCCTCTTCCAGATGCCCCTGCCTGAGGACGCGGTGCAGCTGGGCGGCTCCATGAGTCTCCACGGTAACCACATGACCCTGGCCTGCTTCCACGGGCCCAACTTCCGCTCCAAGTCGTGGGCCCTGTTCCACCTGGAGGAGCCCAACATCGCCTTTTGGACGGAGGCGCAGAAGATATGGGAGGACGGTGAGGAACACATGAGTCCATGCAGGATGTGTACTATGTAGTGTGGTGGGGGTGGGAACAAGGTAGTGGTTAATGTAAGAGGTGCTATGGTAACACAGCCTCGTGAGGAACATCCTGATCTCCAACAAGGTAGTGGTTAATGTAAGAGGTGCTATGGTAACACAGCCTCGTGAGGAACATCCTGATCTCGCGAGCTTCTGTTTGATTTCGCCTTGAGAATCAGTGTGAAAATGATTCCTAGGCTTTCCATTGTGTCCGAGTAGCAGCTGAACTTACCAATCAGCATTGTGTTGATAGCCAACAGCGAACACGACCATGTGGACCGGCTTCAAGCACCTGCCCTTTACAAACAGAAAGTACGGCTCCCCAGATGGAGTTGTGACAGCAATTAATTTGGCATGTCAGGTAGCTTCTGTGGTTTCTGCACTAGTAACAAAAAAAATTTAATTTAAAAGGCCAGATAATAATAATAAAACACAGTGCAGTTGCCTTGTGTGAACTGATATGGCAGTTGTTTGTTCACAAGCATTAGCGTTCATCTGTTCCTGCATTTGTTAAGCATTATTTCTTTTCATTATCTCCTGTTGCCAACCCAAACAGGCTCCAACGATGATTCGACATACATTGTCCAGACACTGGATTTCCATCTGGGTCACAACACCATGGTGACCAAACCCTGTGGGGCGCTAGAGAGCCCTATGGCCACCATCACCAAGATAACCCGGCGTCGCCATGAAAACCCTCCGCATGGAGTCGCCACTGTCAAAGAGTGGTTCAGCTATGTCACGGCAATGAGGAATGAAGGTAGTCACAGACCATGTTGATTGATGTTCTGCATAGCGTTTGCATAAATGTGTTTAGGTTTATACAAATGGGATTTAAATCCTATGAATGAACGTTTCCTCTTTGTTCAGAGTTGAACCTGCTGAGGAACGTTGATGCCAACAACCAGGAGAGTGGAGCCGCTTCCAAAAGCTCCAGTCTGCTGAGCAGCTTCCGTGGGTCCTCCACCTACAACCACGAGACAGAGACTATCTTTGCCCTTCCCAGAATGCAGCTGGACTTCAAGTCCATTCACGTGCAAGACCCAGACGAACCCTCTCTATCAGGTAAAATAGTACAGTTCATGTTTCATGGATGTCCTTAGAAATCTAGCACTGACTTTATAAGGTCTCTTAAATACAAACATTTAAGTATTAGTGTGTGTGTGATGTGGGGGCTTGTGAATGTGGTGACCGCTTTGAAACCAACAATATGGGCCAATAGTGCCAATAGTGCTTACACAGTAGTCAGGACCGCTTACAGTAGTTGTTGCTGTGTTCCCAGATTGCGACAGTAAGCCGAAGGTGGAGTGTAGTGTGGTTACAGAATTCACTGACCACATCTGTGTCACCATGGATGCAGAGCTGATCATGTTTCTTCATGACCTGGTGTCGGCCTACCTCAAGGAGAAAGAGAAAGGTGAGCTCCTTTTTTTTTTTTAAAGATTTGAACCTTAAATAAGACACAGGAACAATGTTCTGTGAAAGTCCATTTATGTCATGGTACTGCAACACTGCCCTCTATTGGGTGTACATGGGTGCAGAGTTTAACCTCTTCTAAAAGCAGATATTTGAATTTTGAATTTTATTAAATAGTAATACATGGTGACCGCTCTCTCCCTCCGTGCCCGCTCAGCCCTCTTCGCCCCGAGGATCTTTGCGGCTCGGCCGGGTCAGAAGAGCCCCACGGCCCTGCACGACGACGGCTCCAGCAACAAGGACAAGGAGGAGAGCATCAACTACGCCACAGTGGACTGGCGGGAGTTCATGTGCAACACCTGGCACCTGGAGCCCACACTCCGGTCAGAATACCAGTGCTCCCATAGGAAAAACCCCTTATGTGTTTCAGGACACTGTTCAGGAAAGGCTTACGGCCAACACCCACTGGTGTCTGGAGTCATCAAGACGTGCCAGAGTTTAGAACGTAGTTCTTTTTCACGGAGCAAGGCCCACTAGCGACATCTGAACGCGCATCAATGCCGTGGTTTAGAACCCTTCTTAAGCGTCAAGCCATACAAATTCATTGGATCTCTGCAGATATTATAGCTCCTTCGTCGATTTGTCATTACGTTTGAAGCATCAATTATAAACGCATTCTCTGACACGCTGCCGAGCTACGAAGCCAGTTAACACTTAATGATGTATACTGAATCAAATTAGCTAACAGTGACTCCAATGCTTCCCCTCAGGCTGATCTCCTGGACAGGGCGTAAGATCGACCCGGTGGGCGTGGACTACATCCTGCAGAAGCTGGGTTTCCACCATGCCAGGACTACAATCCCCAAGTGGCTGCAGAGGGGCGTGATGGACCCGCTGGACAAGGTGCTGTCTGTGCTCATCAAGAAGCTGGGCACAGCGCTGCAGGACGATAAGGAGAAGAAGGCGGAGTCCAAGAAGAGCGGCGAGGCTGCACACTAGCCACCCGGTCAATAAACACTGGAGACCTGTAACGATGCACATCTGCTGTACAGCGCTTTTGTTAACTGCTCTGTGTGTGACGTGCACCGTAGTCATTCACTGTTACTTCTACGTTGCACAATTTGACACTAATGGGGGGGGTTTGTATGTTTTGAACAAACTAGTGACATGTTACTTGACTGCTTTAAGCGGTAACCCTGCTGAAAACCAACCTCGTTTGTCTTCTACCCTCTGTACATGAACCTTCATGAGAGATGCTCTCTCAAACCATTGCCTTTTCTTTGTTTCCAATGGAACACATGGTAGATATGCTTTAAGTATTTTACAGTTGATTATTTAAGATCAGTTCAATGTTCTTTTAAGATGATTGTTAATATGAACAAAAAATAGTATATGGCAAATATGATGGGTGGCATTCTCATTTAAAACTAAATTATTTATGTGTAAATAACCTGTGTGATTGGTGTGACATTTCTTCTTTTTTTAATCAGTGCAAAAGGGTGTATATATGAATTTATTGTGAATTTCTTAAATACTGTATGTTGATTTCTTAACATAATAAAATCATTACAATCTGATTTTAAACGCACAACTGTTTTGATTAATGTAATCAATTGTTATTGTATGCTTTTCAAAAACAACTAGTATAAATGCTTCCCCATTTAATGTGACTTTATTTTTTGAATGAATAACGCTTTTAAAATGTGAGTCATTTTAAAGATGGACCAGCAACCACATTTAGCATTCTAGCAGCTTTCATTATAGTGCTATTTATTTAGGTGCTATTTATTTCAGGCTGTACTGTACATTAGGTATCAAAGCCTATCGGGCAAAAGTTTTAGAACACCCCAATTTTTCCAGTTTATTATTGAAATTCAAGCAGTTCAAGTCCAATGAATAGCTTGAAATGGTACAAAGGTAAGTGATGAACTGCCATATATTTTTTTTTAAATGGTACGGTTACCCAAAACTGAAAAATAATGTACATTTTAGAATTATACAAAAATGCCTTTTTCAGGGAACAAGAAATTGGTTATGGACTGATTAATCAAAATTTGAAAACTTAAGTTAATCGCACAGGAGTTTTGTACATTGTACGCCACCCATTAGGCGAAAGGCTTGTACAGAGAGAGAGGCACCCTGAACCGAAATTGCTACCACAGCATTCTCCAGGGCCATGCAGTACACTCTGGAATGCACCTAGTTGGTCAGGGGTTCATCCTACAGCAAGATAATGACCCAAAACATAAGCTCCAAGCTATGCCAGAACAAGATGGTAAGCTTAAAAACATGGGAGTGGCCAGTCACCAGACTTGAACCCCATTGAGCTGGTTTGGGATGAATTGGACAGAAGAGGGAAAGCAAATCAACCTACAAGTGCCACACATATATGGGAACTTCTGCAACAGAGTTGGGATTAACTTTCTGAAGAGTATTTGATTTCCATTGTAAAAATAATGCCACAAATGTGTTTAGCTGTTATATCTGCTAAAGGTGGCTACTTTGAAGAGTCAAAAGTGTAGAATACATGATTTCCTTTTTAACTTCAATTGTTTATTTGTTCTATGCTTCATTTCAGAGTACCATGACACATTAAACTGCATGCATTTCAATAAAAACCTGGCAGAATTGGGATTTTCTAACAAAATACCTTTTTTTTTCCTTTACTAAGAAACGTTTTGATGCAAATGTATTAGTTTTTTAGAGTATTAGAACAATAGCAAACGTATAAGTCCTCCTGAAATCACCAACGTCTACAGAATTAAGCACATCACTAGCTTCTCAAGCACGTCCTTTAAAACTGCATTGTGGAGGTTCTAAATGGCCCAAGACTTTTGCAATAGACTCCACTAGCATCACTGAACCCTGATATTCAGACAAATCTTGATACTTACTGTATGATGCATTTTAAAGCTCTGGGTCTTCAAATAAGTAGTCTATTTCAAGTAACACTAAAACATGTATACAGTAAAATAATGCATCGCCACAAATGAATGGATTAGCACACAGCCAATACTTTAAATGAATGTACTGTAGTGTTAAGGCAAGCCTTGAATCAGTCAAGCATAACAGACCATCTACGTCAATGGGGGGCAGGTTCACTTAACTTTAGTAACAGTAACAAGATTTACTTAAGGCAGATGTGATTGTCTGTACAAATAATTTAATACAAAGTGCATATTTTACTGTAAAATATTACAGTGATGAAAAACTATGACTTATAAGTTTATCCATGCATTAGTACTTTGTACCATTCTCATAACGCTTTCTGCTGAACAGTTCAGAGATTTAAATGGTGAGTACTGTTAACTACATATTATTTTTTTTGTTTTATACTTTAAATATCATGCAAGCATTTGTCAACATAATATTTGTTTCGGGAATATTATGGAAGCAAACGATTGTGTTATTACTAGCACATATCATTCAGAAGTTATTGTTTATATTTATTTCTTGCTACAGTGTTTCATTTTACCAGTGTTATTATTCTTACTGAAAATGTTGCCCATTATTTCAAGTATTAAAGTAACTGATGGCTCTTATGAAAATGCATAATTTATTTTCCAGTTACAACTGTCATGGAATTGCTTATGGCTTCATATCAAGAAAGTCTTCAAATGATTGGCAAAGCCATCTCCAGCACCAGGCAACGGTAATGACCTTTTATCATTATTTAGGATCATAGAGTATAGTTAAAGCATACCATTTAACTTTAAATTGTTTTGAATCATAGAAAAGACATGCAAGTGCTTAGACCTCGCAGAGCTGAGCCAGAGACCTTGGAGATTGTCCAAGCAGCAGAAATCTTTGGAAGAACTCTACAAATATTCAAAGACAGAGCAAGAATAATATTTAAAAAGGACCTCGCTTTATCAGGTTGAGACAAATACAGCATTTTCATTTTACACTATATGGGAAAATCATATGTATTCATGAAAGGCAAACATTTATTAGACAAAAAACTCCATCCTATACACCCAGATAATCAGCCAGGCTAATGAGGTGTGATGTTTTTACTTGGCGTACCGTTAACTTGGTCTTGTTGCTTCACAAGAGTTGCTTTCACAGGAAGACGTGGAGCAGATAACTGAGTTGTCTGGATGCCTCCCTCCGCCAACTATTTGTCCTCAAGTAGGCCCTCTCAACATCTACCGCTCTATTTCAGGCATCTGCAATAACATGTAAGGGAGATGTCATTTAGATTCAGCTCAACATGATTACCCTGCAAGATGTACCCATTATAGCTAATTGTGCCCACATTTTGTAGAGAGAATTGGTAATTATATATTGAATGAAATGCATCATATTGTATAGTAAATAAGAACTACAGTAACACATTGTATGAATTAAGTACTGTATGTAAAAAAAATTTTGTTTGTTTGTTTGTTTGAAACAAAGTACTTTTATATTAACAAATATATATAGATATAGATTTTTAGATCATTTTTGTACATGAATTTAAAGAATGAAAGTATTTCAAAGCTGGTCACACACTAAATGTCATGTTTGACGTTTATTTTTAGGACTAAACATTGTGTGTGCGTACTATTGAATGCACTTTTCCCCCACCAGGCAAAACCCTCTTTGGGGAACAGCCAACACTGCCTTGGTAAGATGGCTTCCAGCTGAATATGAAGACGGAGAAAGTCAACCCAAAGGTTGGAACCATGGACAGCTCTATAATGGATACCCACTTCCCCCAGTAAGCCACAAAGTGCAAAACTGTACACATTTTCTAGAAGCATAAAATAATAGCTTCACCACAAAATCGCATAATTCAATGATTACATTTTCAATGTTTCAACATTAAAATAAGTATCTGAGTTGTTTTTCATAATAATAATGCATATTTAACAGGTACGTGAAGTCAGCAAGAAGATATTGAAGAGCTCTGTAAAATGGAAGGATGATACCTATTCTCAGATGCTGGTGGAATGGGGGCAGTACATTGACCATGACATAAACTTTACCCCGCAAAGCTCCACTGCTGCTTATACACAGGAGGACTGTTTAAGTACATGTGAAAATGTATACCCATGCTTCCCTATTCAGGTATACCAAAAGACTATTCATTATTTCATAATTTCTTGTAGTTTAGTGAAAACATCATTTGTGTCTTGTTGTTCCAGCTCCATGACATGTGTGGTGAACGACCCTGCATGCCTTTTTACCGCTCCTCGCCGGCCTGCTTTGACAACTGGGGGTCAAACATCGACGGCATTCTTCAGCGGCAACAAATGAACGCCGTCACATCCTTCATCGATGCCTCCGTCGTTTACGGCCACACTGCAAAATTACAGAACCTCCTCCGTAACCTCAGCAGCCCAGACGGCCGGCTGGGCGTCAATCAGAGTTTCCGAGACCAATATGGCCGACCCTACATGCCCTTTGTACCGACAGCACCCTCTGGCTGCTTCCAGGACTCCTCTCCCCTCCAGGACTATGCTGGAGCGGAGAGGAGGGTGGAGTGCTTTTTAGCTGGAGACAGTCGGGCGAATGAGGCTCTAGCCCTCACATCTCTGCACACCCTGGGGCTTAGGGAACACAATCGGGTTGCAGGAGCCTTGAAAAAGCTCAATAACCACTGGAGCAGGGAGACTGTATACCAAGAGGCCCGCAAGATCATTGGAGCGATGCATCAGGTATGACAGTAATGATATGACAAGATAATCATATGCTGCTCACTAAATTGTACCATAAGATGGGAAGCAGCAAGCAGCATACAATATTATTCAGATCAGATTTGATCATTCCATATATAGTAAAAAAAAACGTACAAAATGTTGATTAGTCCTACTGCTAAACAGGATTTTATGCAGTAGGTCTATAATAATATATGTTATGCTCAATTGTGATTCCTTCTATCTTTGTATGAACCAGATCATAACCATGAGAGATTACGTCCCAAAAATCATTGGGTCGGTGTCTTTTGATCGTTACGTTGGAGCCTACGGGGGCTATGACCCAGCTGTGAACCCATCGTCCTCTAACGTCTTCCCCACCGCGGCCTTCCGGTTCGGCCACGCTACCATCGCCACAGTCCTGACGAGACTCAACGACAGCTTCCAGGAACACGAGCGCTATGGTTCCTTAAACCTGCACAAGACATTCTTTAGCCCGTGGAGATTAGTCAAAGAGGGTTAGTACTCCTGCATTCTGTGTGCCCATCACCAACACACCAAGAAGAATTGGGAGGTGCATTTGATTAGGTCATCATACAACCCATTTTTACAACCCATCTCTGCATAAAAAATGACCAGCAGAGTGTCCTATAGCACTGCCAACATACTTACAGTAACCTACTGTATTTTGGGATATGAGTCGGTAGCAGCTTGAGATTTAGCTCCACTGTCACTTTTATGATGTTGTTTATTGAAGCTGCAGAATACTACAGAGCCTTTAACTTATTATACTTTTAACTTATGATCTTTGTAGATTTTTTTATGTTTATTTGCTTAAATTAGTTTCTGCAGGTCTGTTACACCGTATTGTTTGGATGATGAATGTGAGGAATGTGAGGAATGTGATTGGATGGACAGTATACCGTAAGTGGTTAAAGAGCACACACTCCCTCTTTAGCATCCCACAATGCTAACATGCTGCCTTCCTGGTGCTAGGTGGAGTTGAACCCATCCTCAGGGGCCTTCTGGGCTCTGCAGCAGTGGCTGTGAGTGCAGATACGCTGATAGCGGAGGACATGACTGAGAAGCTAGTGGTCCTCAGCATCCCACAGAAGATGGACCTGGCTGCTCTGAACCTCCAGAGAGGAAGGGACCATGGCCTACCTGGTCAGAAGCCCTACGTTGCTTTAACGCACTGCAACAGCTGGTTGAGCAGCTCCATTCACCTCCTCACTGCATATTGTAGTTGATGTTGTAAATGTGTTTGTTCCATAATTTAACATTAACTAAAGGCAGGGTCAGTCGTTCTCAAGAACGCTCCCTCAGTAGCTCCACCCCACACATTGGAAATGCATTGCATATCCTAGGGGTTGGTTGTTGCCACTTTGTATTATTTACAGAGCCAGGGCTGTATAGAGGTAGCCTGGATCCGCCCGGCTACTGCTCTCAGATCAATATATATAGATTATTGAGATTATAGTCTGGAAACCCTGTTCGCATTAGCGTTCACACAGCGACCCTGCTGGCGGCCCAGTCAGCGTGGGTTAGTGAGAAGACGTTGAAGTAAAGCGTGTTTCGAAATGGTGTTATCCTAGTATTTTCATCATTTTAATCCCATTTTGATTCAACTATTTTTCAGGATACAATGATTGGAGGGAATTTTGTGGACTAAAGAGAATAAAGGGAAAATCAGATTTTCAAGACGTGTTAACTAACAACAGAGTTGCTGAACAGCTTCTGAAACTCTACAAACACCCTGACAACATTGATGTGTGGGTCGGAGGACTGGTTGAAGATTTACTGCCAGGATCAAGAAATGGTCCCCTCTTTTCTTGCCTTATTGGAAAGCAGATGAAAGTGCTTCGTGATGGGGATAGGTAAATAATTTGAGTCTGTCTGGCAATGTTTGATTGGGTGTTACTAATCTATATGACCAAAGTGTACATGTGATGTATGTTGTCAGGTTTTGGTGGGAAGCTCCAGGGGTGTTCACTGAGCAACAGAGGGCAGAGCTCTCAAAGTCATCTTTATCTGGCCTCATCTGCAGCAACAGTGATGTGACAGAAGTCCCACTTGATGCCTTCAAGATTGAGAAATACCCCCGTGACTTCCTGCCCTGCAGTGATATACCAGCAATGAATCTGGAAGCTTGGAGAGAGGTGGAGACTAAATATGTGAATGTGTAATGCTAAACCTGTTTCAGTTTAACAACTTCTGCATTCTGACATTTCTCTTGTCATCTGTCTTGACATATTATTTTATATCAGACTGCATCTTTTAAAGAAACTAGATGGCTGTTCCATTAAGTGGAAGTATACGCTTCATTCACCCATGTCAACTATGAGTTTATTTTTTATTTTATTTTTTTTAAATCAAATTTCTGTATGTGTACATTTCTCTTTTGTTGGGTGAAAACATTATATTCAACGAAATATGCAATATTTTAATACTGTTAAAAAATAAAAGCACTAGGTTTGATTGCACAATTGTGAATAGGCTACTGAAATTACAAATGACCATGGCTTTGTTTATTTTATTTCACAGTATTTCTTTTTCAAACATTACGGTAGTACATTAATCATCAATGTGCTCAGTTCCAGTTAAGACTTTCACATGTTGAAGGCAAGATTGATATCAATAAACATTCAAAGGTCATGATTTACTGTAATAAAGCAATAAAATATAGCAACAAAGGAAAATCCCACACTGCACTCCACAATACATTTAAAAAATCTATTTGTCATTGTCCGTCTTTGAGCCTTTCTACAATCTGCATATGATGTAGCTTCACCATTAAATATCATACATAGTAATAATAATAATAATAATAATATATAATACACATGTTAAACACATTTTTCAAAAAAAGTGTCTACAAAGAATTAGACCTGCGCAGTCGTGCTCCAGCTGCAGCTTTCCGTACATCCCATGTTCGGTTTAAGTGTACATTGAAACGTACATCCACTGTAAATATGGAAAACAACATGGTGTGCATCATCTGGATTAACACTAGACTGCTTGCACCAATATAATAGTTTGTGCGTACATCACACACAAAAACCAAACATGACTTAGTACAGGCATGATTTAAAAAGATCAAAGAAAACATGTTTTGTTACCTCTGACTCATGAAGCAACATGCTCTTTCCGTCAGAGAGCTGTCTGTAAATGTCTGAAACAAATGAGGAAACAACCTGAGGCTGGGAATGAGGCTGGGAAACAACACAGACTCAATGCTAGGGAATAAACTTTTGGGCTACATGTGCATTTAAGCCCAAGTAAATCACTGTGGCTACCTTGTAAACATTATAACATTAAATAAATACATAGTCTGGAGGGTTCATATGGGTTTTAATATACACCACAGCATGTTTACAGTAGTATTGACCAACAGCATTCACTGTTTCATTTACTTACCGGCCATGCAATTCATACGGAGCACCAGGCTAATGAAGCTCTCCAGCGTGATGTGTCCACCAGTGGCCCCGTAGCGAAGGGCCATCAAGTTCAGCATATCATCGCTCACCCTCAACCCTGATCAAAATATAACGTTTGGATTTATTGATTTAGCTACTTAGATTCATAATGTTTTGTTGTTCATTTCAAGTAGACCTTGGTTTTCCTGCCAATATAACATTTTCCATATTTCAGATATCATGATACCTTGGCTCAAACCCCCTGATAAAAATGGAGTACAGATTGCTCGATATCATGGCTTGCATAACCACACCATCTGGAATTGCATAATTCCATTAAACTCTCCCATTTATTGCAACATAATGCCTATACACTATGAAATAGGAGCAAATAAATAAAAGCAAGACATTCTTATATACATGCAATATTGGACCTTCAGGATAGCTGTACAGTATCTACCTGTAGCCATGATGGCGTTTCTCAGCTCGCTGAGTGACAAGGTTCCTGAGCGGGAAACATCGCTGAGGAAGAATATCTCCTGGTGCGACCAGACAAATACATGGATTATAAGGAAAAGGGAGCTGAAATAGTGGCAATATCTGTACATCTAGGTTCCATACAAGCTTTACCTTGTATTGAGTCACTTTCTTCCACAGACGGGAGAATTCTAAGTGGTTCAGTCTGCCAGTGATAGATGACTTTGAAACATAAAGTTAAGGTTTTCAGAGACCTCTCGGTTGTTGGGCCTACCACGGCTAACAAAATGTCAGAAGAAACACCATTTGCTGCCCTTACAAAATCCTCTTCAGTACAGTGTGTGAAGTTACAGTTCATGTATGTTATACCCTAATGCAGTTTATGTACATGTTACTATACCCACTTTATGTATTCATTCTAGAATGTCCTGTTGCATAATGTGACATCAATACAGACCCTGATGATATACAGTAATGTATGTTAGTGAGCTGACTGTATCTTGCTTGATTACTAATATTAATTTGACATCATATTATGCACCCTAGAATACAGTGTGTGCCAATTCAGTGTAAGGGATACATCCATCAGAGCAACCATGCTCCGGCAGGCATCCAGGGTAAAGCCCCCAGCTTTCAAGTGCCCTAATAGAAATGGAGAAGTGAGCATGTTAGGCTCTTCCATCCACACCAATGTTGTGCCAGGGCTGTGCCCCTACTCCTTATACACTGTAGCTTGACCATCCACACCTTGGAGGACGTTGTCATTTAGAAGCCTCTGCAGCTGCTCAGCATCGACCTCTTCATGCTTTGAAATGAACCAGACATTTAGTGAGGTCATTTACAGTAATATGCTCCCGTAAACGTCAAATGTATTATTATTTGACTGTCCTTATTTGAAATCGTAAAACCACATTGTCCTCATTGTATCTGCTTTAAATCCTCAAACCTTTGGTATGAGGATGTTCTGTACGCTAGCATGAGAGAAAGTGTGCTCCAATCAGATACAATGAGAATGAAACCTCTGACAAATACCTTGTCAGAATATTGTAGAAACCGGTTCACATCGTCACTTCCTATTGTCACAGATCCAAGTTCTGTTTCGATGGACTGGGTCAAAATTAATTAAAACGTCAAATGAAAATAAAATTATTTGTGCTTTACAACAATGGTACATTTAAAGAATACTGATAAATGTAAATAACATACCTTTTGAATTTCTGCGTCACTAGAATTCTCACTGGGGGAAGGGAAATAAAAATAAAAATCAGATTCACACTATACAGTATAGACATACAATAGACATTCCATTGGATGCAGCACCTGAGACAGTGGAATTTGTCATTGTATAAAGTCGTCACAAATGTATCATGTCACATAGATAAATGATACACGTGTGACTACTTTCTACAACTACAAAATCCACTGTCACAGGTGCTCAGTTGTTTTGCACCAATAATACCTTCATAAGCATGCCCCCCGGACCCTATAAGGGCCTGAGGTCCAGCCCCCCATAGTTTCACAGAATTCTATGGGTAACACTGACCACCCATATCGTATAGAGCAGGGTTCCCCAATCCTGGTCCTAGACCCACTGTCCTGCATGTTTTAGATGTCTCCTTGCTCCAGCACACCTGATTCAAACGAATGGGTCATTAGAATCCTGATTACCGAGCTGTTCATTTGAATCAGGTGTGTTGGAGCAGGGAGAGATCTAAAACATGCAGGCCAGCGGCCCTCCAGGACCAGGATTGGGGAACACTGGTATAGAGTGTATGCTTACTGGACATGAGTCTCTGCCCTGGAGTGGACAGTCAGGATGAATGAGGCGGTCTCCTTGGGCTTGTACGTGGATGGCACAATAAGGTATTCACCAGGTTTCAGCTTGAAGAACTCCATGACCGAACGTGAATTCATGAAGTTTTTAGTTTGAGCTACTGGATTGTGAGTCTTAAAGAAAGACACAGGGAATTTCCCCCTCTCTTTCTTGTACTGAAATAAGAAGCAAATGCAGTCATTGTATGTACCAGTACTGTATGTAGGCTATAGGGTTTGTGTATTAATAGTAGGTTGGAAAGATCATTGCTTACTTGTTGTGTAATCTTGTATGAAACATAGGCAAAGTTCATGTTGGGGAAGAAAGGATTTATTTCACAATAAATACCACATTCTGAATGATCTTTGATAAAGAAATCAAAAATTGAATATTTTTGCATGCATGTACTATGTAGGGTACAGGTTGAAAAATTACTATTATAAAATCAATTAAGTAGACAGGCCTTACCTCAAATATAGTGATGCCAATATGGAGATTGTTTACAAGGCGCCTGTTTCTCTTATTTGGCTTTTGCATGAGAGACACCAATATGTTGGTTTCTCCCTGTTCTTCACCATTCGCTACACCCTCAATCTTGATCCGATACTGAGGATTTGTCCAGAAGCTGTCTAAAAGTCAAATGGTAGAAGGTAAGTGTAAAAATACAGGTAGCTATACAGTAGTTCTATGCATGTGGCTTCAGGTCACCCATTACCTATATAATTCAAGCATCCTCCAGCAGTGGTCCCTCCAACCCATCTACCATCATGGATTGAGGTTATCCAGTGACTTGAGGCATTGCCATCAAGGAAGTAAGGGCTCAGAGAACAAATGTAAAGTTCAGAGTAGAATCTGCAAATGTCTTCTATTGCCATCCTGTTAAAATCACAAGTGAGATTAGATAAACTAACACAGGCTTTCCTCATGGTGTAGTTAAACAAATAGAAAGACCTAGACCTATATGAACATTAATGAGTGTGTGTGTTACAAAGAACACAAGGGGGCACATACTTACCAAAACTCTCCATCATTGGCCACTATGAGACACTTCTCACGTTCTTGAGCACTCACAGTTTGCCACAGAAGAGACCTTGGAGTACAAGAATATGTTACTATCACTATCAAAAGATTAAAGGTACAGAGATTTCTAGGACTGTCTTAGACAAAAAACAGATATTACACAGCCCAATACAAGTACTTTTACAGTAAGTCTTTTAGCTGACACATTAATCAAATGGGAAATGCAGTGAGCCTTATACTATTAAGAGCAGGTAGGTGTTAAGCATCTTGCCAAGGCTTGCACACAGGGCTTTATAAGGGCTTGTCAAATATTGTGACACCTTACCTGTCACTCCAATCCCCAGTCCACTCTCCTTCGCCCCATGGGTTCCACAGACGGAGTAGGCTTACTAGTTTCCCATTGCTCTTCATCTGAACATTAATCAATAAGATATCACCACAGGCAAAAGCACTTTTCATTACATAAAACAGACGGGCCCATACACAGGACTTAAGGTAGCAATAGCATAAATAAAATTTTCATAAAGCAACAACGTTTCAAGTTATTAGTATTAAACTAAGCATAATTAAAAGCTTTGTTAAAGTAATAGGTCTAGTTTTTTTTAAGTTAACTATTACCAAATGATAACAAGCTGATTAATTGTGAAATACATCTTTATGTACATGTTACACATCACCACTGTGCCAAGACAAAGAGAGCCAGACCTGAGTAACGCCAGTAACGGTGTACGCATGTCCTTGCACCACTCCATTGGTTGCTACAGTGTTGGCAGATGTTTCCTACAGAGAACATGCATTGTATCATTGATTAGAAACTTTGAGTTCACCAAATACCAGTATGGTATTTGCATACTTGCACCTCAATCATGCCTCCAAAACAAAAGAGATGCTGATCAGCTTTCAGAGAAACCCTCCTGTTATTACACAGACCTTTATGAATGACAGAGCTGTAAGCCCAAATAGGTTTTGCATCATCCTGGATGACAAAATTACTTTTGATGCCAATACCGACTCCATCTGTATAAAGGCCAATCAGAAACTTATTGTGTTGTTTTTTTTGTTTGTTTGTTAATAGACCACTTTTGAAAATGTTCTGTTCATATTCTATTGAGTACATTTTCACTTTTGCAATATGTTGTTTTAGCAACCTCAGCATTGTTAATAGAAATAGGCTGGGAAAGACAACCACAAAAATACCATTGACACCAACATGATCTTCATGCAGAGCTTTGACTCCTGCCATCAAGCAGCTATACACTTTTGCTATGACAGCCAAATCAAACAGATCTCCATTTGTTATGGCATCATTTTATTATGGCTACTGTTTGTATGACAATAAAGACTAATATAGTGAAGTCTATTCAATCTAATCTGGTGAGAACGATATATTCTTATTTTAAGATTACTGTGTGGGATTTATAACCCATCATAACACGAGTGTGTTTAAAAAGAGAGAGATGGAATTATACTGCATGCCATACACAATAAACTGTAATGATTTATTTCCATTATCTAAACAATGAAAATACATCCCTAACTCTTTACAGTCTGACCAAGGGAATACCAAATGATTGAAATGCATTGTACCATATTAGGAAATGAAAGGCAATGTCTTGTGGGTTTTATGGGTGCGTTTGTGTATACAATGTGAGTAAACACTTCAGGTTGCAGTCTTGCAGAGAGGGTGACCTGTTTGTGAGTGTGCAAACAGAATAAAATATCTTAAATAGTATTGTGTTGAATCTTTGTTGATAGTTTCTCTCTAGTTGAAATGTCCTCAACAATTACCCCATCTCATAGGATTAACTTTATATGTCAGGCATATTTGTGTCAATGAAAACAGATAATTTAAGTGAAATGTGTCATGTGTCATCAGTTCCTGCTCCTAATCTTCATGTCAAGTGCCATCTGAAACAGGTGTGTAACCTTACCCCCTGAGGTGTTGCACACCCCATAAGGGATTTGGATTTGGCAGCTCTGAAAATATGCTGCCACAGGTCTTTAGGATGAGTGGCTAGTTGTATACACATGTGGATACCTCCGGTGAAATCCACCATTGCCTCAGTAGTAGTTCCAGCATTCATGTCTGAATAGGAACCACAAACCCTGAAAAGAAACAGTCATGATAGCTGCTTCAAAATATGATTTGATTCCTAATGTAAATATTTAAATACACTAATTCTATGATTTCACATTTATGTCACATACTTGGCATAAGCTTTTTCCAGCAAAGCAGGCCAAAATTCACTTGGTGTGGTTGAGTGAACAAAAATTAGCCTGCCATCAATTGTGGGTAATTTGTCATCAATAACAACATCAACCCACACGCCAAATCTCCAAAACTGAACAAAGGAGAGAGAAAATGAATATGTTCACTATAATTGATGACCCTTGGCCAAGCATGTCTCTACCAATTAATACAAATTTTATAAAGTTGTCACACATTGTATCCATAAATTTGAAGTCACAAATTCTGAAGGAGTTGCAAACTTTCAAAAGAAAACACCACCACTGTTACACATTCTCAATTCTTCTCACTAGCTTCTGTAGCTAACTAAAATAGTAAATAAGCTGTCTGTTTTACCCTGAAATGGAAGAGTCCACAGTAAGGCTCATTGAATGTTTGTTCAACAGGTACCACTTGCTGAAGGATGTCGTTCTGAAATGTCAATGCTCCAATAGCGGCAAGGAACCAGCAATTTCCTGAAAAGAAATTAATGTTCAATGTGATACAATTAAGAACAATATAAAATAATAATAATAATAATAATAATAATAAAAGACTATTCCCATACCAAGTTTGCTTCCTTGACCAAAATCAAACCTCGAGATTCCTTCAACTATGAAGAATGGGTTTAGAACAATTTTCTAAAAGTTAAGAAAATGTTTGTTTACAAATTGATAATTTATACTGTATACAAATACTGTTAGTCTAGATAGATCGATAGATAGATACATAGATAGATAGAAACTTAATTTGTCCCCATGGGGAAACTGATTTGCTGCAGAAAATAACAAGGCATCACGAACATCACATAACATCGGAGACAATAACATATACAGTACATACCACACACATTACAGCAGATTAGACTAGTCTGGCCAGACCAGCTTGGCATCCTAAGAAGCTGTCACAGCTTGTTGAAAAAGGTAATAGCTTGTGGAACAAATGAATATTTGGACCTGTTTTTAGTGAATAGAGGGGAACGATACCGACGCCCAGATGGTAACATTTCAAAGTGGGTGCCTTTTATTATTAGTATAATTATTACGTACTCTATTATTCCCCAACTGAATGGTTGTCTGTGGTTGAGCTATTGTTGCTGGGGTGCTATAATGCAAATCAAGGAGTGCAACTTTGAAACTAGATTTAAAAGACTTACCGCTGGTCTCAGCCACACTACTCTTGTCATATCAGAAGGGCTCAGGACCCCCTGGCCAATGGAGCTTTCCTCAGGGGGGAACAGCTCGTCTATATATCTCCCCTTTTGGACGAGACAGTACTGCTTCAGCTGCTGGTAGTCTTGGTCGAGGACGCTGGAAGGGTTTGCCAAACTCCCTTTGCCATCTTGCTTGTGGCGTTTCTCAATGATGCTGACACACACACCAGGAGGAGGCATGTCTGAGGCAGAGAGGTCAGGATTTAAAGCTACATGAAACAGCTCAGAACGACAACCATCATCATCCATCATATTCATAATGGTCTAAAAATGTGAAGAGTAGTAAAAGAGGAACATGTGACACCATCCTTATTCATGAACATGCAGCAAGCTTAGCTATCATATAAAGTGTTAATTAATTAAAACAATGAAAGTACACATAGTAGAGCACAGCTGGTCTTCTTTCAGATTGAGTGGCTTTACCATACTGGACTGCCCACACGCTCTCATGTGCCGGCACAATGTTTACATGTCCACATGAGCCAAACCATTAGCCCTGAAGGAAAGACTGACACACCTCCACTTAGCCTTACTCAGGGGCAATTCTAGGCACAGGCAAACTAGGCAGTCGCCTGCGGCACAGCCTGCATGGTTTTTAAAAAGCAATTAGGTTCTTTGACATGTTTCATATCATCATTGTGATCTTGTGGACTAATTTGGCAAGTGTTTTACAACAGCATGCCGCAGAGAGAGAGACCAACGGAGGAATGAATTGGGTGCGTTGGAGACTAGTGGCTTTGAAAGTTGGACTTGGACAATTACCACACCACTGTTTCCGTAATATCAGGAATGGGTGAGTAATAATGTATTGGTCTGCCATTTCAACATTTCCAAATAACACGAGTAATAGAAATTATTAGATTTGCTAGTGTTGTCTTTCTGATACGTCAAAAAGACGGAAGCCATTAAGGGCACAACACAGCAATATCATGGGGGTCAGAGGGGAGGTTTGTAGAGCTCTCGCCTATAGGATGCCAGATTGGTCAGAAACTCCCCTGGCCTTACTGGTAATATTGTTTATGATTCAGCTTTAATGTTAGCAATACAATAGCCCCTATCAGCAGATTTCATGCCATCTTATCTACACATCAAGTAGTTATGTTTATTTGATAGACTTTGTTCTTACGTGACTTCTGAGGAAGTATGTTGAATTAGCAGGAGTAAAGGTAGATTATAAACCCCAATAAGACATGTTCCTGTTCTGTCATGATGTAGCACAATGAATGCACGTGGTCATACATGTAATTCAGACAGGAAGGATGGCACACTGGGTAGAGCGACAGGTGATCAAGAAGTTGCTGGTTTGAACCCAGTTTCAGACCAAGCGTTGAGCATGGGTACCCAACTGCTCCCGGTGTATGAATGTGTGTGAATGTGAGGCAATGTGTGGCCTGTACTGTATTTTGAGTATCCTGTAGGTTACAAAAGCACTATATGAATGCAGTCTATTTATAGTTTCTAGTATATTATTTTTTTGTTTAGTTTAGCCATTAAAGTCAAAGTCTTACCTTGCAGGAGAGGAAGGATGTGCATTTACAAACTGCTGCTGGAATGGGAGTGTTGGTCGTGACTGGTGTGAGGCGTGTTATGTACTGCCTCTTAATTAAGCCTGTGTTGTCAAAACACAGCCTCCGTGTTAAAGCTCTGCCTCAAGATGATTGTGGTTATAGAGCCTTTATTTGAAAATATGAAAAAGATATAGTAGTAGTAGACCGACAACAAACATCCAAACCAGAGGCAGTAAAGCATTATTAGAATTAGGTTGTAATACTTATTTTAAAACATTCATCCTTCCCTGGGTGCTCTTATCTTAATTACTGAGCGGTTGCTGTCAATGATTTACTAGCAAAGTGAATTGTAATGTTCAAAGCATACAATGCAACAATAGGTTACTGTAGCAGCCCGCTTGCTTTACAGAAAACTAATGCAGTGTGAAAAATGTAACAGAAGCATGCCTTAACCGTTTTACTTAAGTTTGCATCTTCACACCAAACCCTGTTTGTTTATGGGATTTGTTGGCATGAAACTCAAACATATGGTCGAGCTAGTTAACAGATAGTTCATATACGCACATGATGTCTGCACTGCTGCTATGCATATTATGTTTAGATGCACTGTTCTGTCAAATCTGCTTGGTCCCCTCTCTGGCCAATAAGAAGACATACACCCTTGCTCTACCAAACAATAAAATAAAACCACAGAAACATCTAAATTGAACACAGATTATCGTGTGCAAATTACAAGGTAATGTAATAAAACATTACCTTCTGTAAGCTCCTTTGCATCAGGAAGATGTTAGCATGAGAGTAGGCCTACAGCATATGTATTCTGGGCATGACATGTCATGTTCACACATCTACCCTTGCTCTTGACCTATAGTATAAGATCCACAGAAAAAACATCAAGACCTATATGCAATTCAGTTGTCACATCTCACATGTCACGCCTTAGGGGTAAGAATACTGAACTAACAGGATTACACGCAAAAGGTTTAAAAAGTCTACTTGTTGACAAGAACACACCCCTCAGATAGGAATTTTTGAGAAGAGACTAGCAAGCTTTCATCACACCATACAATTAAATTCTACATATTCTTTATCTGGGTTTTATATTTCATTCAGATTACAGCAGAATAATTGCATTGGAATAGTTCTCAGTGTACACGCACACGCACGCACAATATATTTAGGAACAGCCTTTGAAATTACCTGTAATTTGCATGGAACTTTTCAATTCACACAAAAATAACAGGTGTAAACTGATACAAAAGCTGAAGGTTGTTGCCAATGTGTTGTTTTGGTCCACTACAAAAAGCAGTGCGCTAACATTAATAATATCTCAACAAATGTAAATTCACTGTAAGCAATAAGTAAATGTAATTACTGTAAAATGATGATAGCCCCACAATGAATTAAAGTATAACTGCACTCTAAGATGTGTTTTTTGAGCTGTAAATGTCATATGGAGAGACTGTAGGGTGATTGGGAACAGGTGTAGGTTGTTGTAATCAAGATCCTGATAAAAGTGATTGTGAACAGGTAGTAGGACACACAGGAACATAACAACTTGAATAAAGTTAAGACGTAAGCAAAGCACCTGTGTTGCGTGCCGTTTTGTAATATAGGCTATATGGTCTCCAGGCAGGTGAACCGTGCAGCTGATCAGGGAGCAGTGCGGAGCCTGTTCTCGTCTGCAGGACGAGCCAGCCCTGAAGGAGCTAACGTGGGATGAGCCTGATTTCGTCACGCAACGCTGCGACAGCACCGACGAGCTGCATTCCGGGGGATCACTTACTGTACCTGTCCTTCTTTGTCCCGCTCTGCAGGCGAAGGGGACGCTATTGAAAGGAAGATCCTGGCCAGGGAAGTATGAGAACATATCCCCGTTCCTCAATCTGTGTTGTTGTCTGATCTTGTCTTAGCGTTCCCCCTTCCAAGTAGTAGGACGTCCCATAGAGGGGTGGGTGACTAGGACAACTGGGGAGGGACACCCTCTGTGCATGCCGTGTGGCTTTGATGGTGAGCTGCAGTGATTGGAGTGGCCTTTTATTGGCGTGGGGTTGTCTCTAAATGCATGATGCTTGCCTTGCAGTGTATTTGCAAGTTGTTTAGTGGTAGTCTATAGTGAGGGGGCACCACGTGGGGAGCCTTTGTAGCCCACTGGGGGGGGGGGGGGGATATGACTGTTACTGCTAGGAAGGAAGGATCGTAAATGTTAATGTAAACGTGCTTATGTACTGAATATGTACTATTTTGTAATAAATTAATATTTTTGCCTTGGTCAACTGTGCCAGAGATGAATATCCTGGGTCAGGAGGATAAACCCACATGTTGGAGTGTGTTTCCCCTCTCAGCCCCTCCCCTCACTCAGCTCCTTGATGCGGTTTTCAAAGTTGTAATGGGTGGAGTCAGGCTCAGAGCTGGGGTGCAGTTACTTTAAACTATAAATACATAATTGTGTCATGGTTAGGAGGCGGGAAGGACCCAAACACACAACATCCAGTAGTTTAACGGAACAGACAGACCAGTACATGGAAAACAGGCCATACTGTATGTAACGAACCGACAAACACGACCACACCAAGGCTAAATACAGAAAAGATGAGACATCATTGGACAGGGCATAACAAGAGGGCAGTGACTCATGGACTGTGGAACCAATAAGCACTGGGCAACATTGACCAAAACCCATTGCACAGCTGGTACCATAACAGAACCACCCCCCCTTCCCAAGAGGCAGATCTCAGATACCCCAAACACAGGAGGGGGACAGTCCGGCAGACATGCGGGTGGTCTGGCAGGGTGGTCTGGACACCTGGCAGACAAGCGAGATGGAGGCATGCGATGGTGGCATTAGTGGATGCAGAACCAGACTCTGAGCACAAGGCCACCGATGGTGACTTCAGGAGGCTTCACAGGAGCCGGAGACCCTGGCGGTGGAGCAGGAGGCAGTGGTGTGGAACCTGGGGGTGGAGTCACAGGAGGCCAGTCTGGAGGCGGAGCTGGAAACAGTGGCGTCAGAGGCGTGCCAACTCTGGAAGCGGAGCCCCAACTCTGAAGGCCGCCTGGACCCTGCACCGGCTCTGGAGGCAGAAGAGAAGCGGTGTTAGGCTGCAGCACAGCAACGGCCTCAGGGAACACGGGCACAAAAACAGGTGGCGTGGAGGTAAAATCAAAAACAGAGGCCAAAAAGCCAATGTTTAATGGAACAAAACAGGGAACAGACAGGACAGCACACGAAAAACCAAACGTGTAACGAACCAACAAATATACAGAAAATAAATAAGAGGATAGACTCATCACTATAGGCCTACCAAACTACTTGTGATCCAACTACTGTATAAACCATTGTCTGTTTATGCTTTTAATAGGTATTCTAAATTAATCTTCCAACAAAACCGCAATCAACCATCCTGTCTTACCTTATGATGTCAATGATTTGAGTTTTATGAAAAGACAAATACAAATGTGGCTCAAAACCCCCAACACCGCTGTCACGGAGGAGGTTTGCAGCCATAGCATAAAATAGTATCAGTTTCACAGGTCTTCACAAGGCTTTGCTCTCACACATAACTGTACCTCGATCAAGATGCAATGCTATTACAACGGCACGCTGCTGACCAGGACACTACCGCCCCTGATAATGATCCAGTTCATCCTGGATTTCTTAGGGAACGGCCTAGCTCTCTGGATCTTCTTCCACCTCAAACCCTGGAAAAGCAGCACAGTATTCCTCTTCAACCTGGCACTGGCTGATTTTTTTTTTTTCTTTTTCTGAATGTGGCGCTACCGTTTCGGGCTAGCTACTACTACTCAGAGCTCAACTGGCATTTTGGAGATGTTTTCTGTAACGTTACTCTATTCATGTTTTCAATGAACCGCAGCGGAAGCATTCTCTTCTTAACTGCTGTTGCTGTGGACCGGTACATGCGCGTGGTGCATCCACACCATTCCATCAATTCCATGAGTGCCTCCAAAGCAGGGTTGGTTGCACTATCATTGTGGTTGTTGCCAGTCTCCATGACAGCTCATCTCCTGGTTTTACCACGGGAGAACACAACCCAATGTAACAACTTTAAGATTCAAACAAAGTACGGTCCTCAACTGTCTTGGCACGAAGCCATGTTTGTGTTCTTCTTCTACCTGGCTTTGCTGTAATTCTCTACTGCACATTCTGCATCCTTAGCTGCCTGAGAGACAGAAAGTTGGCTCGACATGCAAAGATCAAGAAGGCTTTGAGCTTCATCACAGCGGTTGTAGTGGTGTTTATAATTTGCTTCCTTCCAAGCAACATTACACAACTGCTGATCTGGAGCAAGACCCGAGAGATGGTAACCTTCCTGATTCTCAAGTGTGTGATGCCCTGGAAAATCTGAAAACATCTTATTACATCAGCATTGGCCTTACTTATCTCAACAGTGCATTGGATCCTCTGGTCTACTACTTCTCCAGCCCGGTCTTCAAATAGTTTTTTGGGAAAAAAAACTTGGACTGAGACTAACAGAAAACGCAATCACTATTGAGAAGAAAAAACTAAAAATGCTGTGTCCATGCGCCAAATGAGACTGTCAAGGTAACAAAGCAAAACGATACAATGAGTCACAGACAAAGCTGACTAAGCATTTGATTCTATACCCTGACAAATCTGTGTTCTTGTCTTCACATCACCTTGCTTACCTATCTCAACAATAGGATACTGTGTTCTATACTTCTTTAGCCTGGTATTCATAGATTTCTGGGAGGAAGAACTTGGATTGAGACAAACCAAAGACATTGGTTAGAAGAAAACTTGAGAAACGGGTCCTTAGTCTACCAGTCAACTGTGAAGGCCAAGCCAGTTGCCCATTAAGTGTCACACAAGACAAAAACTAGACAATGTCTACATACAGGACAGATATTTGGCAGCTGTTTTGGCATAGCAAAACTATAGAAACGACAATATCATGAACCTTACATTGGGTTATAGGTTTTTGATTTTATTGCATGTAATATATTGATAGATTTCTTATAAATATATAACTACTTTAAAATCATATTGGGGGCATGATTGAATAGGCTATAGGCCTATCTTGGCTATGAATTTAAATATTATTATTAAATGTTCTGCGGTGTATGGTTGTGGGTGGCTCATTAAACATGTTCCGGATCTTCAAAAGATCCACACTGTTGATGGCTGGCTGCTACTGTATATCTTTGCACATACAGAAGTATGATGTCTGTTCAGAGACAGACTCACACCTTTGTCACCAGAAATACAGAGAATGAGAAAAATATCTCTACCTATAAGAAGGAGGTGTGAGAAGAATAAAAAAAGGATGTATGACGGCATCGCCACTGACACAAGTTGGTTTGAACTAGCCGGGGTAGCTCTGACAGCCGAGTTCCTGTGGCATTGATCCATTGATAGCCCCACAATTGAACTACTATAGGACATTCATGATTGCTGCCACTCAGAGTACAACTAACTATATTTTTAAGAAATTTGAGATTATTTTTCTGGGGAGAAATCCTAGATTCAAGATATGTAAGATCTACAGTATGCACCAAAAGTTAAAAGAATTATTGGCTTACTACCAGATGTGACATTATTTATATTATCATTTCAAATGAATAAAATAACAACAGACAAATGGACACTACCTCTGGCCTGCTGGGTCACTACAGAGAAGAGTCTTGCCACACCATTCCACCTCATCACTGTGATGTCCCAACATCTCAGCGATTATTAAGCACTGTATTGAGGTCCAATCTGCACACTCTGCTTACATAACAAACATACAGCATTAATGGCTACCTCTGGTTCAAACCAGATTAAAAACAGAGAAGTAGAAAGTATATTGGAAACAGTGGCTAGATAATGGAATACATAAGAAGTTATCTTTACAATGATGACACATGTATGTCATCATCTCAATTAGTCCAAAAGTATAAATTGCAAGAAAAGGGACAAGTATCTACACCTTTCATAATTAAGTTTCAAGCATTCCAACATATTTTAATATTTAATTTTTCCATTACCTTTCTGCTGTCAAGAGCATTTTTTAAAGAAGGGCAAATAATCTTAATTTAGATCCATCCTCCATGGATAGACAAACAGTGAAATATATGAACACCTGGATTTCACCAGCAGAGGGAGCAATAATAGCCGTAGCAAATCTTCCTTTCCTGGGAAGGTGGGAGCAGACTCTACTCACACCTCCCACACCCTCCTCCTCTCTCCACTCAGTAGATGAAGGAGGGTGGGTTTTTGATTTTCAAAATCTTGCTCTCTTAAATAATATTTTAGATAACTTTTTAGCTTTTCATGACAGCGGTTTTAATTATCCAGATATTTATCAAAAGCTCTGAACTTAACACAAGATCATGCAATTATGTCTTTGTTTTCTATATTAACATATAGGCTATGTATTTATAGTTTTAGTCAAGTAAACTTTATAATGTTAATCAGTTCCTTAGAGATTATTTTAAGTTGCTGTTGTTTAGTCTCTCTCTGTGTTTAGTGGCTCAATGGCAAGTTACAATACTTCCTGCGATTGAAGTTGTTCTTCCTGTCTTTAAACAAAGACAGGAAGCGCTGAGGTTTCATATCCATGGGAGTCTCCACCAATCTCACTTGTAGAGACAGCACAATCCAACTAATCCAAAATGTTTCTCTCTTCTGATCCAGTATCCATACATGATGTCATGGGAAACAATAGAAGTCCAGTAAATGTATCTACATCAGGACATTATAAAGCAATGAATTCATGTCATAATTATTCTGAAATAATATGACGAGTAGTATTGTTGTTCAATAAATGCCTTGTCTTCTGGCTCATGTATAGCCTATTAAACCTGAGACTGAACTTCCTATAATGAAGAAAGGAAACCAAGCAGGTGAGCACCAAATAACAATACATGCAAGGTCTTATAGGAAACTTCTCTGCATGGGGTAGATAGGTAGCCTGCCAAAGTGTCCTTGAGCAAAACATTGAAGCCCTGTTGAAGAACTGTATAAGCCTATGTCAGAGATACGCATCACACGTATGTTACTTTACATTCAAGCTGTACATGTTTAGACTGTACCAGGCTTTTAGTCTTGTAAGACCGGACACATCTGGATAACAAGTCTATTGTCTTCTGAACGGAACTGCCTAATGGGGGTGATAAAAACCCATGGCTTTTGCTAAATAATGCTCCCGTCTTTAGTTCATGCCCACAACAGCTAGAGCAGCCTGAATGTTGCTCTCAAATTCACACCACTTATATTCTGGCAGCTGATGGGCAACCATAAGTACTGTAGCCTATCTACAGCTGTTTGAAGGAGTTCTATTTTTGGCAATGATGCTCTTGGTATTTTTACTGCAAGTCATTAACATATATGGGTCATCAGTAGGAGTTGAAGAAGGGGATGAACCAACTCTATGTACACATAACGCCTGCTTTACCTTGCATATGGAAATGGTCAACTTCGAGAGCGCTCGAATGAGCTGTGAATACCATGGAGGCTATTTGGTAACGATCAAAGATCCGGCGGAGGAGACCTTGCTCCAAATGCTTCTGTCTCAAATCAGGAGACGTCAAGAGAACGTTCTTACATTCTGGATTGGATTACGGCTGGGCAAAGGGGATTGCGTATTGCTGGAAAATAGTCTTAAAGGTTTTAAGTGGGTAGGAATACCCGTAGGACTACACGAAAACACCCAGTATTCTAACTGGGTAAAGAACCCTGTTAGCACATGTATGGAGCGATGTGTTAAAATTAATTACACACCATCGGGTCAGAGTCTTCTGAAATGGGTCGATGGGGGCTGCAAGGAATCTGCGTTTTACGCGTGCATGTTTTACTTCAGGAGCATGTGCAAACCGTTGGCGCTGCTTGGCTTTGGTCAGATACGTTACATCGCACCTTTCTCCCAAAATCCGTTAAAAAATAACATGAAGTCGTTACCACTTGGGACATACGCTGATGTTGAATGTGGTGATGGTACATCTCACTATACGGTGTGCTTATCAAATGGCAACGTAACTGATTGGAACGTCCCAGGTCCCTTTTGCACTTCAGCAAAGCCGAGCTGTGGCATTAACAACGGCGGGTGTGAGCAGTCGTGCATGGAGTCTGAGGGCGAAGCTCGTTGCACGTGTAGTGAAGGCTTCACTCTCGACGACGACAACAAACGAACTTGCTCAGATGCTGACGAATGTAAAACACAAGCATGTGACGATAATGTATGCGTCAACACGTATGGAAGTTACACTTGCCACTGCAAGGAAGGCTACCAAATGGTTGAAGACACATGTCGAGATGTGGACGAGTGCGCTGCGTCTAGATGCGCTCACACTTGTCAGAACTTTGTGGGGTCATTCTCCTGTCATTGCAACGTCGGTTTCACGATGTCTGTGGACGGACACTCTTGTTTAGATATAGACGAATGTATTACTAACCGTTGTGAGTTCAGATGTGCTAATACATTGGGAAGTTTCTTGTGTCTCGATAAGGGAATGGAAGATCTTACAGACGGCACTACATCGTCACCAGCAGAGCCACACACCGAATTACTAACTTTAATGGAACAAAACCAGTCGATAGGCAGCTACCCACCCTCTCCAGATACTTCAGGCTCGTACGGGGACGCCCAGACCAATGTTTCCGCACCTATAAGTACGCTGGTCGAGAAAGGATTACATTCCCGGGTGTTGATATGTGTTCTTAGTTCAATTATTCCACTACTCCTTCTGATAGTAGTGACTTTAACTATTGTCATTTATAGATGCACTCGGTCTAAAAGGGCAAAGAAAAAAGACACCGTGGACGGTTATTGTTGGCACTCTTCTGGTTTAGAACCGCATTTAGAGAAACTATATGAATCAGTACTGACAGATGATTTATGAACTGATAATGGGACTGGTTTAGGTCTTGTTATGGATAAAAGCATCTGCTAAACTATGCACTATACACTGCTGTAAATAGGAGCCTATCACCAGTATTTACGTTCACTAATAAAACAATGTTGATAGCATATTGTTTTGCTATTTTTATAAAGTTTTATATTAGAAATATATATAGGCCTATAAGAAATATAAAAAAGGAGTCGTCTCGAGCCTTATTGGAAAATTCACAATCAGGGTTTCTCTGACATATCTGGCGTGTGCCACACGCTTTATTAATGGCTATGAAACAATCTCAACGATTCTTTCTCATGCCAAGAACAAGTCAATCCAAAGTTGGCAAACGTTCACAATATAACTCAAATGTGTGATACCAACGGTAGCCAGTAGAGGGAACAATTACGTTGTTTTTCAAAATTTAGAAACAAAGTATCCTTTAGCCTAATTACACCAACTAAACGCTAACCATGTTCATATTTTCAAGACTAACAATTAATCTCACGCACACATAAACAGAAATGCACACAAAATAGCCAGAATAATATATACAAAATATTGTATATTAAATTGATGTTAGCTAAATGGGTTGTTAAAGACAACAATTGGAGAATAGTCAGTGAAATGTGCCATATCAAATGAAGGAACTTTACATCTTATAAATATGATTAATAAGGTTAAAAACTGTATGGTAATGTAATGTGATTTTTTTCACATTTGGATAATGATTTAGATTATTGATTTTAATGTTGGTCTGTGGATAATCAAATATAGATATTAATATTGCTTGTAAGATCATACAGTATATGGTCTTCCATATGAGAGTGGAACAAATCTGCTCTTAGAATCCTCATAAGGAGCTATTAATTTGAATCAGCTGTTGGAGCAGGGAGACATCTAAAACATGCAGGGCAGCAACACTCTATGGATCAGGACTTGGAAACACTGGGCAAACTACACACAGAACGTATGGACAGCCTACTTTTATTACAGTAGCAGTAGACCCATAGAAGTAGTGGCCTAAACAGAAGGGGGACAGACTACTTTCTATACTTAGGATGTAGCCAAGCTGAAATATATAGGCTACTTAAGAATCAACAAAGTGCTAGTGTGTTAATAGTGTTTTCAGTGTGATTATGAAATCCGATTAAAGATGAAACTGGTTTTACCAGGTTAGGCTGCTTATCCTCTGCAATAAGATGTGTAATTACATTACATAATAGGCTATTAGGCCTATTATGTCTACTAGCCTAATTATAAATGGACTGTATATATATAATTATAAATTAGTAGACCAGGCCTAACAAGAAATGTTTTGCATTGTGCTCCATTTAATACAAATACTTTATAAATAGCCCTAATTAAGTCACAAAAGCAGTAACAATAATAGGCTACTGGAAGAACCTGAAGGGCCTCGGAAGTATAGAAATATTTAGGGAGGGCTCTATAAGGTTGAGAAACCTGCCTGGCCAATGTCATTGAGTTGCTGCCTATAGGCAGGGATGGGCAGAATTTATGATAAATGTATTTGAAATACAAAAAAATATTTTGTATTTCAAAATACTTTAGTGTTTTGTATTCTGTAGTTTAAAAATGCTATAAAATACTTTCTGTGATACGTTTACTTGGTGCAGCTTCTGATTAGTAGCCTGACGTAACCAGACCCATAGACACATTGGAGAATGTTTGCAGTTGCCGCATCCTCCTGGGCCTAGATCCCTCTGGTAAATTTTGAACCTATTGGATAGCATATAACAAATCAACGTTGCTACAACTGTTTGTATCACTTCATCTAGCTCTACCGCCATTTTAAACGCTTGACTTCAATGCATAGCATCAATATCATTGCATTTAGCCACCTGGCTTGGAAGCCCCTCCCCACTTCCTTTTGGTTTGCTTGGCCATTTGGCGCATGGTGCAGACCGCACACAACAACAAAATTATAGCTTTTGCAATGTGTTAGGCTAGATCAAATAGGCTGAAATGTTAGGCTAGATCAAATAGGCTGAAATGTTAAATCCGGCTCAACTTAGACTTCCCAGAGTAATATGTCAAATGCACTTTCACCACCAATCCTTCCCCCTTTACATCATTGTTTTTCTCACAAAACACATCACAAAACACATTATTAAAAATCCTTCTTTTCACAAATCATGTTAAAATAGATCAACATGTGTATAATAAAAAACTAAAAATAAACAAAAGCTAAATATACAAATCAGGCCTTTCTTTCAGGCGTTTCTGAAGTGATTTCATGCTTAATTGCAAAAATTTTCAGTAGTTTATTTTGATCGATTGCGTGTCTGCTGTATTTTGTATTTTATTTTGATACACGTAGAATTAAGGTATTTGGTATTTTATAAAAAAAAAAAAAAAAAAAAAACATTTTGATGATGATTTTTGCCCATTCCTACCTATAGGTCTTTCTTGTAATTTAAATTGAGTGCTGTCTTTGCCAGGGACATATATTATTCCTGGTTAAAACAGGATATAATAACATATCTAGAACATAAATGACTGGGTAGTGCAAAGCTGGGTAGCCCTACTTCTCCAACCTGATGACACCGCGGTTATTAGGCTGATGCAACCTGCCCAGAGCATTCCAACACATGGTGTGTTGGTTGGTGAACCAACCAATCAGCAAAGGAGGAGTTCACTTGATAGGAGACAGAAAAGTTTGTGAAAAATTGTGAGTGTTTATTTATTTATTAAATACAGAAAGAACATAAATATTCAAATTATTATTTTTTTTGCAGTCTAAATTAGTCTATGCAAGATTTTCTTTAATGCTGTATGTCACTAGACTATCCTGCCTCACATTGGCTTTTACCGTGGTTTGTGTTGTTTCTGTTATCTGTAGTCTAGAGAGGGTGGATATTAAAGGGCATGTGTCAGTTTGGTTCGTTACCTTACACAACAATGTTTTAGATTTTGTTTTGAAATACAGTATACGACAACAATGTTTTGTGAAGTAGCCTGTGTAGTCTGGTTAAAATTTGATTATATTTTAGGTTGTAAAATATATAGGCAAATGTTAATTGCCTCAAATTTAATACATCCTTCGTGTTTGGAGGACGTACGCTTGTTGACGTAATACGATAGGCTATGGGCGTATCTCGTCACTTCCCCCAATCACAACGTGGGTGTGAAAATAAAGTAGCGTGTCATTGAGTTAAAGTTTGTTTTCGCAACCTTTCAGTTTACATTATGAAACACTTGCTGAGGGAGTTTCTATAACACATACACACGCTCAATTATTAGTGTGCAATCAGGTATTATTAGGCTACACATCCAAATATAAAGTACCGTAGTAGAAACTTGTAGGCTACACACAGTACCATGTCGGTCGACAGCGTATTTCGGACACGTTCTCTGGGTGTTGCAGCAGTTGGACTACCTGATCAATACGCCGACGGCAAAGCAGCGAAGGTCTGGCAACTGTACATCGGAGACACGCAAAGCAGGACGCAAGAATATAAAAGCTGGGTCGTGACTCTGCTAAAAGAGTATGGAGTGCAAAAAATACTCGATGTTGCATGCGGAACTGGGTAATAATATGCCGAATGTCATTATATCCTCCTGACACAAATCACTGTCAAGTCAAAGCAGAGGCATGCAGTCCTTAGAATTAGCACTATTGAATAATATGTTGTTCCTGTGCTTACGGTAGGGGTAGGCAATACAAATGTATTGATCTGTCATTCACAACCTGACGTTGGTTTAGACATCATTACATTTTGACAGCACACCTCTTTATAATATAATTTATTTTAGGAAAAGTTACAAATTGAACTCAAATGAAGAGTTTCTGTTTGTTTGTATGCCCATAATTTCTCCTTGTCAGCAGATGGGCTGCTTGAAACAGCTTTAAGTTTGTAGTGGTTTAGATAGTGTCCTTATATCTGCGTTTTTTTTGGGGTGTCATGGTGTTGTGTCATTTGAGACACTTCAGTAGCCTACAGCACAGGTTTTAGGAGTGGAATGCTATTTACTTAATTTGCCTGCTGTCAAAACCTCAAGTCTGTAACTTTAGCCAATAGCAGTTTATGTATTATATAACTCACACACACACACACACACACACACACACACACACAAACACCAGCAACCCTCAATGCAAGCAACAACATCTTAAATGTATAATTTAACATGGTACAACAGCTAATCCACTTTTTAAAGAGCGGAATATCACACACACTTTTTGTTCTTGTAATAGAGATTCTCAAACTCAGAAAAGCGGAAACATTCGTCATAGTAACACTATATAGTTGATGCAGTACAATGTGTGTAAACATAACTGAATTTGTGTTTGCAGAGTCGACTCCATTATGTTGGTTGAGGAGGGGTTTAAGATGGTGAGTGTTGATGCCAGTGACAAAATGCTCAAGTACGCACTGAAGTCGAGGTGGGAGAGGAGGAAGGATGCAGCTTTCGACCAGTGGGGTACTGTACACATTGTTTGGTCAACATTTGATATGAAGAAGACCTTGTATGCAGAGTCAGTGTGATCTGGTCCTCATAAGGAATGCCAAACAGTCCTGCACATTGAGGTCAATGACACCATCGTGTTCCTTTGTCTCCTAAGTGATCGAGGAGGCCAACTGGCTAACATTGCAAGAAGACCTACAGAAACCAGGGGAGGGGTTTGACGCAGTCATCTGTCTCGGCAACTCATTTGCCCATTTGCCAGATTTCAAAGGTATATTTGGCCCCTTTTGTCCATGAGCTGTTTATTGTCACTGGCCTGTTATTACACACTCCCATAGGAAATGGACACGGCTTCTTGTGTTCATTATGAAATACTATTACTTGCATGCAGAAAACAAATGGCCTTGCACGTTTGTAAGAAATAGTTACTATAAACAGCATAAACGTTTATTGTATCAAATATAAAACCTCAGATTTTGGCAGGGTCTTTTAATATGTGGTGTATTTAGCACATGCATACTGTAGGCTGTGAGCATACCATTTCACATCTAATCGCACAGCAACAAATACCAAACACAGCATATTAACCACACCACCAATCTGTATGAAAGCATGTTGGAAGCAAAAGATTGGATAAAGCATATGCACACACTAATGGACATGCAATGTGTATGGGGAGAATAGCGCATAGCCACTTTAAATGAAAGTCAGATGTGCGTTTGTGTGCTTGAATGTGGTGGTGCCCACAGGAGACCAGAGTGATCAGAGGCTGGCTCTTCAGAACATTGCCAGTATGGTCAAACCAGGGGGCATCCTCATCATTGACCATCGTAACTATGACTACATCCTGGAAACTGGCCTGGCACCACAGGGCAAGAACATCTACTATAAGGTACTATCTTATTTTCAGTTCTACATTGTATAACGGCATGTTTTTCCAGATAAAATATTTGTAAAAGTAAAAAAAAAAAAGTTGAATGGAATTAACTGTTAAGCTGAGCTCGTACAGTGTAACTGTGAAGAATGAAAAAAGTTAATTTATATTGAGACAGGTTTATAATTAATAGCAATACTTGCACAATTGCAAAGGGGGGGGGGAGACTATCCTAACTTGCACCACTACTTCTGCTGACCAACCATATTACATTGCTGATGAATCATGCCAATGAAAAACATTTGGTACAGTAGCACATTGCCACATTGAGGGCAAATAGCAAATGGTTCACTATTTGCTTTACTTTCAGGAATAGCAATACTGAGTTATGAAGATGTCCTGCAAAGAATGTCTAGGTACAATAAAACCATACTAATTTAGTGGACCAAGATTGGTATAGCAGCAAATAAAAGTACAATTTAGATTGGCATATTATAATAACTATATGCAATGTTTGCTTTTAATGGCTTCTGTATAATATGTATCCTTCCATTAGAAGAGGGGCTATCTAGTTGAAAGGACAAGCCATACAGTCTGAATCAACGTGCATGTCCTTGAGCTAGTTCTGCATTAGATAGTGCTGCTGTGCTCACATATTGTACTCCGGGTCTAAAACGACAACAACATCCGACTCCAGGCGTCCTTGTATGCTCTTATTATGACATGTTATTCCCTCTGTTCCTCCCTTTGTGTTGTAGAGTGACCTGACTCAGGATATCTCAACGTCGGTGCTGTGGGTCAACAACAAGCCTCATATGATCACCCTGGACTACACTATCCAGGTGCCACAGACCAAAGTCCAGGACCCTCCTGAAGTTAGGTAGGACAAAATGTGCCTGTTTTATCGCAAAGCAACCGAATGACAACATCGTACACATTTGGATGCCGCCCAAAACAGTGTTGACTGAGAGAATTGGTTAAGAAATGAAATACCTGCGTATACTTATTGGTGTAACCTTTAATTTGTGTGCGTGTGATCTTCAGTAAATTCCGTTTGTCGTACTACCCTCACCGTCTGGAGAGCTTCAAAGCCCTTCTGCGAGATGCCTTTATCGGAAAGATGGAGCACAGTGTCTACGGAGACTTCAAGACATACAAGCCTGACCAGACACAAGCCCCTTGTTACTTCATTCACGTCTGTAAGAAGACTGCGTAATAGCTTCTCTGCTCGCTGCTGGCAAAACCAACTTTAAATGCCCCCCCCTCCCTTCCCATAGGTACATTTAAAATATGTTACATTTTTGTCATGTAAAAAATGTCAATGTCTGCTTCTCATTTCACATTTTCTTATCTTTGAAATTGTAAATTACTTTCAGGTGGGTGCTGCATATTTATATTCAAGGCCAATTGAATTGCCATTGATCCGTTTGTGCATAAAATGATCATTCATACTATTAATGAACAAAAGGTGGGACAGAATAAAAATGGCCGCCAACATTTAAGAAATCTCAGTGTATTTAGGTTACTTGCTCAGTGTTTAGCTTATTTGATGATTCACTGTAAAATGTTCGCATTGTCTGGGTATACTTGAACCCTATGATTTACCCTTGTCTGTTTCATCATCAAAACTCTAGTTACATTTAGGCAGTGATAAATAAGGCTGTTGCATTGGCGGGGGAAAAACGATACAGGACAGCAAAGGCATTTAGAAGGGAATGGAAGATATATTTTATACATTTGTGATTGAGTTTTAATAGATTTTTATTATTTTGTTAATTTAAATGAAAATTGTTTGTTAACTTTATTTTCATGTCTTAAATATACTGTGTGCCATTATATATTATTGACTAAAATGTCAAAAGAAAATCATTTTTAGTTGTTTTATTTCCCCAATAGGTGTGTCATCCTGCTATTTCATTGTCCATTTTGTATTAATTTCCTTCAGATTAACACTTGTTAAACCTTGATGTAATTATGCATGGTTATTGTGCTCAATGAGGCTAAATATATTTTCTGGAAGTCACTGGCACTTAAAACTAAAAACGATATCACCCATATGCATTCTTTACAGTGTGTCACCCTATTATGTCATTAACTCAATAATCCATACATGGTCTTTTTTCTTTCATGAAGTTTATTCTATTATAAATCGAAGAACAGGGCAGGGGATAGTGTGCAATACGTTTTTACAAAAGTTACATAATTTGTTCATTGCTAAAACATTTGGATACATTTGTATCTTGAATAGAGCATGATGTGCTCACCGTTAGGTTTGCCTAATATCTGAAATTCACAGAGTAAGATACTACCTATATGCAAACTGTATAACATGACCGCCTTCCTCCTGTGTTGAAGTGTCTTAAAAATTTAGTGTATTGACAATACAAGAACAAATATAATTGAATTCAAACAAATTGGCAAAAACCTCTGTACTGTAAATACATGTAACACACAAAGGATTGTGTGATACATCAAGTGTTTAATCCGATATTAAAATGACAATAAAATACAGTAGCAAATCAAAAACTGTTACTCACAATCACTCCTTTAATCATTAAATGGCATTTTCTTGACTAAGCCACAGTGGCCAATGTACCACTGCCTTGGCGCCAGCCCATGTTGGTGCCAATCAGCAGGTGTTTAAAGTTCAGGTCATAAACAGAATCCCTGGGATGTGGCCCAGTCTCCAGAAGCCTCAATGTGTTGGGCTAACTGGCATACATGTACAATGTAAATAGCTCTTTCAGAAAATTAACAAAGCAGTGCACTGACGTTTACTATACTCACTACATTACCCAAAGGGTGAGGTCACGCTATAGTACACTTTGAATATCAGTAGCCTGTAACTAAAAATGCACAATAACAAAATTGGCTAAATTGTCTACTTCCATCAGAGCATGGTTGTACCATACAGTCATATATGGTGGTTATTTATTAGCATTGGAATGATCAAAACCTTCACTAATGCAGCATTATGTACACCATGGCAGAGAGTGAAATCATTAAGGCACCAATGCCAATTGTGGCTTTGGCCAAAGACATACATATTCATACTTATATTCGTAATTTTTTTAAATATCAAAAACCTATCATAACAATGTCAGTAATCAACAAATTACAAACATTTCAAGGTGCCTGTATGTTTGTCAATGTTTTAACAGCAGTAGACATTTTGCATGGCAAATTAGAATATACATTATCATGAGAATGGAATGTGTTTCAGTCACGAAAAAACAATAATAAATAATTTGTGGCTGTAGGATACATGTTTTGTGGAAGTTTTATTTTGGGTGTATTTACATGTGATTACAATAAAGACTTTCTTGATCAGGTAAGAATCATAACAAAGTTTTTGGGTATAGCTGATATGTCACACTTGGTTATGACCATCATTAGTCCTTTATAAATATTGTGCTTTGTATTTTTTATAAAATAAATACAATAAATTAGTACAACTGAATTAGTGTTGTCTCCTGTGCTACACAGTGAGACATTAGATAGAACAAGAGTATATTTATGACATAACAAGATGACCATTGCTCCAACTAAATGAAGACTGAGTTAAAATGTATTCACAGCAAATATGTCAGTTAATGACAAATATGACACATGAAGCTTAGATCAACTAATGAGCTCCCAAATGTACTTGACTATTTGTTGCTGTGCTGTTGCAGTTGTCACTTTAGATAACTTGTAAGGTCAATAATGTCCAACTTCATCAGGTAATATTTAGTTAACTCTTAGTTTCAAATGGTTTGTGCTCTGATGTAGTGTGTTTACAATACAAACATTGTATTGCTTACAGAAGGTACAAATCCCAGATTTACATTTGTACTATTTTGATTATGTTCTCCCCATTGCTTATACGGTACTAAAATAGACAGGAAAACATTGATTAAAGTGTACAATATAATGTAATAGTGTACAGTATATGGTAAACAATTACCTTATCGTAAGATGCCATTGCTCTAAATACATATACTGTATTTAGAAACAGCCACATCCAACAGCCATAATAATTTACACAAATGCTTCTTTTATCAAACCTCCCTTGTCGGTCTACAGTAATTAATACACGTGTATGTACGCACACACGCACATACTTATTATACACTGCATACCAGATCCCTGTGCTATTGTTTGAATGGAGGATGGCTCTGCATTTGTCACCTATGGACTTTGTATTTCATCTTCTACTGAGAAGAGTTATAAAATAACTGACTGAAGTTTAGACGGCTGATCCTGTGTGGTATCACTTACTACTTGCATTGCTTACTTCATCAAAGTAAAGCAGATGTAGGGAGATGCTTTTGCCATTAGGCCTAAACGTAACCAACGTGTATTTGACAGGGTTACAATGTTCCTCTAATGTTCACACTGCCATCTTCTGAAAACTGTTATCAAATCTTTCTTCTCATCAAATCTCAATCTTTGTCAGATCATCTTAGAACTGCAGTGTCTGTCTGCAATGTAATATTTGGATAACTCAATTTCATTCAGAAGGGATCAAAACAACTTGGCAATACATGATCCTGCTCATCCAAGTGGATTATACAGCCATGAAGTCCAATGATGCCCATAAGGTAGACTTTGAGTGTACTTGGTGACTGCTAGAAAGTTGCACAAGACCGTTGTGAGGATCTGTCCTGCCAACACTAACAATTCTACTATTCAAAGAAGTAGAGGAACCTTGTAATATTAACATGAATTCCTCTACCTTCGTCTTTATGGCTTTCCCCTACACCCATCAAGCGCAGTAAAAGTACACATAATCCAATCAGCTGTAGCCGTGCCCTTTGGGAATCGCGTAAAGCGATGCTTGTTCAGTGTGAAACTAACACATGGTCCCAGTAGAACTTTAGCATTACAGGATTCACAGGTACAAGTCATCTTATCAGATGACATAGTGCTAGTCAACACTACACGTAATGAGGCGTGTGAATGCCCAATAACAACACACCACTTGACACCGTCGAGACTCTGCCGATTAGACCGACAGGCCACTAGAGAGTAGGGGCAAATTACAATGGGGCATGTTCCTTTGTTTGCGAACGATACATAGAGTCCTACCCGGTGTCCCCTGATGCTCACAGAGGGGTCGGCGTCCTCCCTCGAGGCGAGAACAGAGAAGGAGCACTGCTGGTTGTAAAGGATGCCAGGAGATTGCAGGGAGCTCCTAGCCTGTTTCTAACCGTCCAATTTCACTTGTGGAGGTGTGGGAGGGAGTCCTTTGGTGAAGGCGGGGGGGGAGTTTGAGGCAGGGGTGCCATAGATCGGTCAGAAAGGAGCAGTCCAGCGTGTAGGACCGCTAGATCTCAGTGGTGCCATGGTTACGGCATGTCCTTTGAGGATCTGGAGGCAGGTGCAGACCATCGATAGGGAGCTGGCCAATCGCCAGTTGGCTGCTTGCGATGTGACTTTCAGAGGGGTTAGCCAATAGGGTGAGCTCTACAGCTGGACTAGATCTAGACAAGGCTCTCCTAGGACTCTAGCAGACTGTGCCAGTGGCACACTTGCAGCCCTTTGGATTCCTTCATCTGAGTCCAGTGTGTGAGCTCCTCCTCCCCAGAGCTGTTCAGGCCTAAGGAGATCCAGCCGATGAGCTCTTTGCGCTTCATGCTGCGCTTGTTGTACACGGAGATGATGAGCGTGACATCGGACAGCTGAAAGAGCGCCACTTGGAAGACGAAGGTCTCCTTGTAGGTGGGGTTGGGTTGACCTCGGCAGATGGACGTCTTGTACTTGGACATCTCCTGGCCCATAGAGTTAAGCAAGGCCAGCTTAACATACGTGTCTGGTGAGGCAGCAATATGAAGAAATAATAATAATAATAATAATAAACTTTATTTGTATAGCACCTTTCATACACAATGTGCAACTCAACGTGCTTTACA
>JAODUE010000026.1:0-61125 GCA_027564755.1 Amblyopsis hoosieri
CTCTCTCTCTCTCTCTCTCTCTCTCTCTCTCTCTCTCTCTCTCTCTCTCTCTCTCTCTCTCTCTCTCTCTCTCGTGGGGGTCTACCTCTCCAACACTCTCAACCCTGCTGAGGAGAGAACACAGGGGCTGCGGGCAGCGCTGACCGCAGATGCTTACCTTTAGCGCTAAGATAGCTTTGACAGACTGCATTGCGTTGTTCCTCTGAGATTGAGATTGTTAAGATTGCATTGTACATGATTGGTAAGATGTGTGTGGTATTTGCATTGCAACAGCAGAGATAATACAATAAATAGTAAATATGCTAAATGCAAACGAGCATACAATGGGCTTTACTCAAGCTATTAATTTGTGTGATTTGACTAGTCCAGGTCAACTGAGTCCAGACATTTAACATTAAATTGAATTCTTGTATTAGATATATTTCTGTTCCTGTCCATTGCATATTGATTTTCACCTGCCCCTTGCTCTTTCAGTGATCAGTTTCTCCCGATTAGCTTCTATGTACATTTAAACTTTCTTCAGTTTTCCATTTGAACAATACTGTAAACTAAAATATGGAAACAGGTATACAAGTATCTTACAAACCCATACCCTAGGCATATCATACACGAAGCAGTCATATTAATGAGGCTGATGTTTTATTTCTCAGGATGAGTGTCATTTCCACGTTGTGATATTGTCGTTCTCAACCAAAAATCACGTCTTTCTCAATCACACACGCACACACACTGTACACACACAATCATACACCCTTCATCCCACTCCAATCGACAACACAAGTGCACTTAGCTCACACCCAAAAGGCCTCATGGGGAATATTATTCTCACTCTCAGCTTCTTACCTCTTCCCCAAGCCTACCCAGACGTCTCCCTGGAGACCCTATCCTCCTCTAGTATCCTCTTCCTTCCCTATTCTGCTCCCCTCCCCCATTATCATCGTGCAGGTGGCAGAACATAAATAATGCATTTAGCACATTATAAGGTGGCACAGCACCTTATAGCATTCTGTCAGTGACGCTCACTCTATCCACCGCTCCGCTCCTGGTCTGGTGGATAATACGAGTCTTCTTCGTAGGTGAGTAGTTGACTATAAGTTAAAAGCGTTGATTACTTGTACAGTTATGTACTATTGAAAAACCGCAAACGGTCCTGCTGCCCGCTTTGATTTTTAACAGGTTTTTAAACATTAATTATTATTAATATTTTTAATGGTGTTTTGGAGAACGAGTATTTGAATACTCGTTTCGGAAAAACCACCAAGTTTTCGAAACCTGTAAAATGGTATTCCGGACAGCCCTGCTTTTAGCACATGAAGTGGCAGAGCACCTTCTAGCGTCTGTCTGTGATGCTCTACTTCCTCTACGATGATAAACTGGTCTAAAGATAATTGCAAGAATTCTAAATTAGTTAGTTAGTTACTTACAGTAGTTAGTATTAGTAGTAGTAGTAGCAGTTATTTATTTTCCCAGCAAACCTTAGTTGTTTATAACAACAGAATTATTATTACTAACCCTCTCTCTAACTTATTTTTTAGGAAAAAAACAACAAACACTGAATACCATGAACAGTTTCTAGAGCAAACTAAATTTGCTATGTAAAATATATAAATCTTATAGTCTGGTTTGTACATAATCCACCCCAAATTTGCCAGTTGGCATATAACAATTTGTCTGTGAGTTTTGCTGATTTATGCTGCAACATTATTCCCAAATCTCTCCTATGTTCTGAGATGTTATATAGGGTAGGATCGTTACCGCCTTTTATCAATTACCGGATGTGTACAACAGTCGTGAAAATAAATGTGCCTAATGAAATAATAGGGATCCACTGCCAGGTAACTGTTTTAATTAACACTCCAATTAGCTTGCTTTTACAAAAGCAGCATGTTGCTGATCCTGCCTTGCGCTACATCCGTATTGTTTTGGACCTGTGAGAGGAACCCCGTCGAGTGGGAGAACACACCAGCTTCTCTGCTAACTCAATTAGCTTTTTCAATCACATTTCACCCTGCTAAAAAGTTTATAGTTCACCCTGACCTATAAAAACAGGATCCAGGTTGAATTAAATAAAATTACATAGAGTTTTTTAGAAACTGGTCAATTAATTAATTAATTTATTAATATGATTTAACGTTTCTAAATCCCTCTTTGGAAACGTCCAGAGAAGGGAAGTCAAAAACGTCAAGTGTACCTCATGCATGCTCATAAAAAAAAATGATTCATTGAATCATTTCAAGTATGCAAAGAATTAAAATGTTCTTAGCATGTTTGTTATGGAGATGTGGGCATGGTTTGGCTCTGTCTGTATAGGGGAGAGAGTGTCAGGAGTTTGTTCATGGGACGTTGGGATTGGAAAGAGGTGTGGGTCAAGTAAACTAATTACCTGTGTAACTGCTGGCGGAGGAGGTTGAGGACCCAAACGCACGACAGCTACGCAGTAAATAATGGTTTATTTATAACAAAAGGCAGGAGCACAGGTAGTGAGCACTTACATTAGACAATTACACACAGGACTGGGGAAAACATGAGGTCTTACAAGGCAGTGTCAGTCAGTCATTCTAGAGAACGATTGCCAACTTTGAGTTAAAATCAGTCCGCACAGAGAACAGTGAGCTAGCGGAATGCAAGGAGATAATTTGTGAATTAGCTTGCAGTAGCTGACTATACCTTTTTTACATGCTCAAGTTGACAAGACAAGAAGACAATCCATTTTTGTTTGATAAGGACAATTTTCAGTGTTCACCCTAGAATTTCTGGGTCTGTCAGAATCTCAGATTTCCTAACAATTTAGCAGCATCAATCTCTTATTTGGACACTTTTCACACTTCCGTGTTAGTCACACTGGAAACCAAAACTGTTCCTAAATAGACAGATTAATACTTTAGTGTAGCCTAATACAAAAATAAATATGCCTACAGTTTTCGACGCCAAATTCACGAAAAATAGGGCTCCCCCACATAGAAAATGCCAATTTAATCACTGTATGTAATGTTTGATACACTATAGCAGTGGTGTCCAACCCTGGTCTTGGGGATCTATGGGTACATTTTCAAACAGGGATTTTCCTGCTTCGTTCAATATAAAAATCCCATCCATACAGCACTGTTCAAAAGACATTCAAGCAAATGCATGCTTTCAGGCGCTGTGAAGAAAAACTGATGGTAAAAGATGGAGATAGCGACACACACTGACGTCAAACAAAGGAGATAACGGAACATGCTGACGTTTGCAAGCCAAAAACTCAAGTTTTCTCTGTCTACACATGAGTGCTGAGTCTCTTTAGCTTTACCCTGGAAGGAGTTTTGGAAAAACTTTATCTTTACCCTGCTAAAGAATCCAGCATAAACCAGCATGAATTCCATGCTGGTCCAGGCTGGTTCATACTGGTTAGTGCTGGTCTAGCTGGTGTACCAGCACACCAACAACCAGCATGGGATGCTGGTACACAAGCAAACAGCATGGGATGCCGGGGTACCAGCAAACTAGCACTCCATGCTGGTTCCAGCATGCAAAACATACCTTATGCTGGTGACCAGCAATGCTAGCTGTTTTAGCAGGGTTCTCAAAATAAATCAATACATTTGCAGTCAAGATATTAATACGTTTCTCATTTGGCAGAGCTTACCATCATGTAACATACAGTACGCTAATCACATGGATGAGAAGACTTTGATAAAGTGATTGACAGTGTGTAGCTTGCTGAATGTTTTAACAGGGTAGAGATCCTACACGCTCTTTGTGAAAGATAATAGCTACTATTTAAAAAAAGCTGTGTACATGTAGACTATAGGCAGTGAATGAACACACAAGATTCAAATGAATGGGTCGTCATCAGGCTTCTGCAGAGATTGATGGTGACCGTAGACTTAAAGGTGTAGTCAGCTATTGCAAGCTAAATGCTAAGCTAATACACTTTGTCAAATTTAACAAATACCTCCTCGCATTTCACTACCTTAACGTTCTCTGTGCGTGTTGAAAAAAATGATCAGATACTCCTACACAGCCCTGGCTCCGTAAATTGGAACATAAATAAAGTGGCAAACACCGCTCGTATCAACAAATCTGTATCACTACGCATTGCTTGACAATGCATTTTGACGTGTGATGCGCCGCCCGCGGAGACCGTGGTGCGATACTCTTTTGATTTGAACTCAAAGTTAGCAAGAATGACTGACCATACAGGGTCAGGAAATTTAGAAAAATGCTTGCTAACAATATCGTTCGGCAGCGCCACTCACATTCTGAGGCAAAGCATAGTACTAGGGCTTTGTTGATGTGAGCGGTGTTCGCCACTTTGTTTATGTTCCTATATACAGAGCCTGGGCTGTGTAGAAGTATCAGATTATTATTTCAACACAGATAGCGGTAAGGTAGCGAAATGCAAGGAGATATTTGTTGAATTTGACAAAGTGTATTATCTTACATTTAGCTTGTATTAACTGATTTTACCCTTACAGTGGATTTTGCCAATCCCTGTCCCCATTTGAGAACCACTTGTCTAAAGTAGTAGTATCAGATTATATTATCAGATTACACACACAGAGAAAGGTAAACTAGCTAAATGCGAGCCGATGACTCCCGGAAATTAATTCCAGCAGGTTGGGATAATCCCCAATTATGGTACATATAATATTATGTACACCACAATACTATTCAGTGCCAGTGCAGCAGTGATGCTGGAGCGGTGTGACAGGTGATCTAGAAGTCACTAGTTCGAACCCCGCTAACTCCTCAGTGTCGAGGTGTCCCTGAGCACGACACTTAACACTAACTGCCCCAGTTAAACTGCAGAGCAGTTAAACTGATAACAAATCTTTGAATGGGGTTTGTATTGCAAGCCAGTTCTTCCGGGTGCAGTACCTCTCATCGCCACAAATCACAGCTGCTTCAAGTCACACCCTATCCCCCCATGATGACCCATTCATTTGAATCAGGTGTGTTGGAGCAAGGATCTATTCATAAAAATGTCTAAGAGGGTCATCTTTAATTGTACAGAGAAAAGCAGAGAGTGACTTTACTGGATTGAGAAAGAAAAATCCAGATTATAGTTTGGAATCAAAATGTAGTTCTGTTTTGACTCATTTACCGCCCCATTCAAAATCCAATTTACTCTCCCTGTTCGGCATGTTTTTTTAGCTATAGTTACTTTATTGGAAAATAATGACAAGGAAGATGGTAAATACAGAGAAACAACCATTCACAAAAAAATAGAGCTAATTTAAAGATATTCCAACCGAGACCCCCGGACGAATATGCAAATGCCACATGCTGAGTAGGTGCTCACATCTCCCTTGAGTGTACACGGAACACCCTTGTATCTGCATTCCATATTGTCTCATATCACCAGTGAATGATGATGCTATGTTTAAACACAGAGGGTGCTCCAGACTTGGGTTCAATGAGCCGTGCAGAGCGCAGGTTGTCTCGACTATGGGGTAACATCCCAGCAGGCATTTCACCATTTAATCCCCTCATTCTAGGGACCCAAGATCAGCCTCTAGGAATCCTGCCAGGAAAATGGCAGCGGAACAGGCTGTGGACCGCCAGGCCAAACTATCAATCAGAGGAGAATTTACCCTTGTGTTTCAAGGCCACATTTTGCATACTTCAGCCTCGGTTTTTCCTCTGCGAATTGTGTTCATGTGATCTAGAACATGTGACTGTTTAGTAGTCCGTTTGTTTCATCTCTCTGTCAACTACATCCCCATCTTTCTTCTGACACTTCACATCTTCGCCTCCTTTTTCCCTTTATAGCTTCAGATCTATAAGTCATGCCTCTGTTTTTGCGTAAATTCTCCTACATCCTCTTCGGCTCATCCGATGACTCCTCATCTCACATTTGGCAGCACAACCCCGGCATCTGCAAGCAAGGGTGTGAGATACTGGATTGAAGCTGTTGGCATAAACGATAAAATCCATCTGCACATAAGCAGCTGTTTTTAACTTAGAAGTCATAGGAGCGGAACTCAAACACCCCCTTCCCCCACCATATCCCCCTCTCCTACGCCAGCAGGGTGAATTCTAGACATCTAAAACTTCTGTAGCCAGAAAGAGTTATATCAAGCATTCATTCACAGCTTTATGTGCTTAAATGCCAAATGTCCTTGTTTTATTTTAGTATTTTTTGCTACACGAGTGTCTCAAGACAGGAGTTCACATTGAAGCATTGCAACAACAAACATTGCCACAACTCCCCAATGCAGTATTATGGCCTGGCATTTGGGGCCTGTCATTTTTACACAGGGGTTTCCACATGATCTCTTTTTTTCCCCTTTTTCTTTAATAACAACTGTTGATTTCTGCAACCTCAGACAGGATGACGGTAAGTGTGGCTGGCAGGTACAGTAAGAGACACAAAACGAGAACAGAAAATAGCAAAAAAGGTCAAAGAGGCACTGGTCCACCTGGGGCAAGTGGCCATCTGCCAGAGCCTTAATAGGTTAAGAGCACGCGGGCAACACATGGAGAATCAGGAAGGTAATAAGCTAGCAAGAGACCTTCTGGATGGCAGCCTTGATGGGACACCAGGAAGTGACCGTTACAAGACAGTGACAAGGCAGGAGGTTGCTGCCTCCAGTGTCTATGGTAACAATCTTGGTTCTTGTTGCTATGGTTGCTACCTCCAGTGGCTATGGTAACCCTCTTGGTCCTACTTGCTATTGTTGCTATGGTTGCTACCTCCAGTGGCTATGGTAACCCTCTTGGTCCTACTTGCTATTGTTGCTATGGTTGTTACCTCCAGTGGCTATGGTAACCCTCTTGGTCCTAGTTGGTATGGTTGCTACCTACGCATATGGTTGCAAAGCAAGGAGCTGTTCTCACTGATTCTCTTTAATAATACCAGCAGCCCTCATGAAGGGCTCCTCTGGGAGGCCAGTGAATGGCTGCTTTATGAGAGGGGTGTCGGTCTTATCTTCCTAATAGGATTCCCTGCTTCTCATTAAATACTTGGGTCTGGTTTCTCTCACTTCCCCAATATAGAGCTTTTTTTCAGTTGTCTTTCTGCTGCACCTAAGGTACATGAATGTTCTTTGGATGTTTAAAGGGGAACTGGGACCACATTTAAATTATAGTTGGAAACATGTAATTCCATATTTAAATAATTTAAGATGGAAAAAAATTAGTTTTACTGTGAGTGCACAGCCACACATTCTCACACATATGGTCTTGAATTTGACCACTGAAAGTTGTCATTCAAAGATAATTTGAAAGCCATGCAGGAGGTTCAAGGGGCTTTGATAGTACCATAAAACTGCAATAAAAATCCCAGGCTTTTATTTGCTTTTTTTCAATTAATAAATTCAACAGGCCTTTATTTGGGACAGGCAATATGAGACGGGCATTTAATTACTTTCACACAAAACCCTTGGGAAATATGTAAATATGTACCGGTCTATGGTACTGTATAAATGTTCAGGTAAAAGGGAAATGACACATAACATAAACGTTATGGTAAAAAAGACGCAATACTGTGCCGTACTAACAAAACTGCAATATAACCTGTACCTGTAACCCGTATGTAATAAAGGGTGCACCGTCTTCATTAACTTAACGTTTATATGATAATTTTCTACTTAAATGTACCTCTGCCACATTTTCTGATGCTTTCATAATGTTTTCATTCATTTAAAAAGATTCAGAATTTTACTTTACATACTTTATACATGGAGTAATGACCAGCATATTGGAACGCAGTTAACCTTTCAGTAAGCACCTACCGTACCTAACTTGACATCTGTTTTACCATAGGAGATGGCAGCCCTTCTTCATCCCCCCTTCCTACACCTCCACAATATAATCCCATTCACACCTTCTAGCAGGTTACCGAGCATCTTCACACTTATTTAGACCATCTACACATGAAAGTAGACACTTTCTCTTTGTCATATAGAATCAGTTCTTTTCCACCTTTCCTCCCCCCACCAACATTTCCCCTTTTCATTTCTGACTGCTGACCTTCAATCCATGTTTTTTCACTTCTCAATGAATAATTAAACTAATTATTTGTTTATCAATTTAAATTAATTAAATTAATTAAATTTTAGCTGCATTCTTTCCATCATAAATGGTGCTATTTGACTTTATCCTTATTTGATTCAGCATTTCTTAGGCTGTGCGTAGCGCAGATTTGATCATGCTATAAAATTTACACATTTAAGGTTTGTGTTCACACCTGGAATTAAAGTCTGTCTCCCCATGTTGAAATCCACTTGACTCGCTGCTTCACACTTCACTTTCCCTCATAAAATCATTAAATTCACATTCTCTGGCCATAAATCCACCACTCACAAAACGTTTTTCAGAACTTGAGAAGAGATGAAGAGGTCAAAGACAAAAGACAGCCTGTCGTCAACAGCTTAACAGACACTTAAGCAGCTGCATGTACTTCAAAAAGTAAAAGGTCAACTGACAGCTGTTACCACACCTGATATTGCTTGCTCTCATTTTATGAGAGAAACTATCCATTTCTAATTAGAATTGTGGTATGTGATAATCTAAACAGGCCTCATGTACTGTAGGTGTAGCAATCGCACCATGTATTCAACTTTTTTACGATATCTAATATACTATCAAAAACATGACAGGAACTAAATCTAAAGGTGTTTATGTAAATTAAAGATCAAAAGAAACATCCTGTCCTGTTGAAGGGTATAAACACTATCTGACTCATATACAAAAACCCTACACAAAATCCCTCAAGGTCCTTACTGTATGGGTTTGTTCCTTTTGCTTTCTCAGTTAATTATCTTGCCTGGTATGCAATCTAAATCAGTACTGGCTTGTTAATATCAATTCTAATGAAACATGCTCTATTAAACGTGGTGTGCATGTAGGGGTGAGATAATGTGATATAGTATAATGTTTTTGACATAGCTTGGAAATGCTGTGATGCAGATCAAATTTGGTATAAAAGGTGAAACATTTGGACATATTTCCCTACCACTGATGTATTACTGGATGTCCATTTCTTCTATGTGGTAGAAAATTGGCAGTTTTATCTTTTAAACATTCTCACTTACCACTATCCCTGCCGAGTGAAAAGGTTTGCTTTATAGAACTCCAACAAGCTACCTGTGGAACCTTATTCTCTTGATTTGTCAATTTAAAATCCAATATTATTACTCTCACTTCAGATAAAATTGTAACTGAACAATGAAGCTCTATCATTCATGAGTGATTTGTGGAAGCAGCTGGTGCCACATTGTTTAGGTGGACAAATCAGTCTACAGTGTTTCATTGATTGTATTGAAACATGTCTAGAAATAGCTTTTTGGACTGAGCCTGAATTTGTGCAAGTTAGAACTGAACTAGGGCAATTTGGAAGCAGAACTAGATCTATATATGTCTTAGTTGCACGATAATACCATGATCATTGTATCAGAGGAAATATTGTTTCTAATGATATATTAAAATATACAGAGGGGGCAACAAGACATTGCTGTATAGACCTACAGTATATGTTCAATCCCCCCAGAAGCATTCCTGAACAACAAACACATACACCTTCACCACTGACACCACAATACCTGTAATTGAGTTACTATGAATACTTTTGACTTGCTGCTTATTTAAATAAGGGGGCTCATTGTAAGGTTGCCTACGTACTGTATGTGTGATACCTCTGCATAATGCACCAATAAAATACATGTACTGTACAATAAAGCATAATGTAGATATTTTGGAATATATTGACATGGTTATGGTTATATTTATACATTGATTGGCCTATACATAAAAACAACTGAGCTATTGCACTTTTTTTATTACCTTATTGCCACTCCACCGTAAACCGTAGGAAATATTTGCTTCTCTTTGAATCAGCAATCTAATATTCCTGATAAAACACAAATGTATTACTTATGTTTTACATTTGTTACATTTTGCTAGTACTGCAATACTCAAGCAAATTGATGGTGTTAGATTATCACCCTCTTAGATATTGCCGGTTTGCCAACCACATTTCTTTAAATAAATATAATTGGTGTTATAGCTTTTATAAATCACATTAGCTTGAGAGAAAATGTTAGATGATCTCACCATGTGCACTTCTTCAGTATACCACTTTACAATAAGTCTACCCTTATAAAGAATTTATAAATGATTGACAATTAGATTATTAATTAGGTTGTAAACTTTATCAAGCAATATTAAATAGTTATAAACAAGTTATTACTGTTTTCATGTGCACTCACGATTATTGCCATCTATCTGTTATGTTAAAATGTCAGCTAACCACACCAGCCCAGGACCTCCACATCCAGCATCTTCACCTCCAAGATCATCTGAGACCAGCCACCCGGACAGCTGCTGCAAATATAGGTTTGCATAACTCAAGAATTTCTGCACAAACTGTCAGGAACCGTCGCGGCTCTACTCTAGACGTGCCTCTACTTGAGCCGCTGCTCCTTTGCGACGAAAGCAGCCAGTCGAGGTGGTACGGGCATCTAAGGATGCCCCCTGGGCGCCTCCCTTGGGAAGTGTTCCAGGCACGTCCGGCTGGGAGGAGGCCTCAGGGAAGACACAGGACTAGGTGGAGAGATTATATCTCCACATTGGCCTGGGAACGTCTCGGGATCCCCCAGTCAGAGCTTGCTAATGTGGCTCGGGAAACAGAAGTTTGGGGTTCCTTGCTAAAGCTGCTGCCCCTGCGACCCGAATTTGGAAAAGCGGGAGAAGATGGATGGATGGATAAAAATTGGTCGTAACCTAATTATAAACCATTCATAAACCCTTTTTTAAAGGGTAGTCTTATTGTACCACTTGTTCAAACGTATATTAATTATTGCTTAAACATGACACTTACACATTACAGTTTGCTGATTTAAGAGCATGAGCTGAAAGGTTGGTACATTTTATCATAATGCAAGACACACATAGGCTTTGTAGTTAAAGGTATATTCATCTCTTGTGAGCTAATTGTAAGCTAATACAGTTTTTGTCAAATTCATTGAATATCTCCTCACATTTAGCTATTTTACCATTCTTTGTGTGTGCTGGAAAAAAATGATCCGGTACTTCCACACAGCCCAGAGTACATAAGTAGGAACATAACCAAAGTGGCAAACACCTGTAACGTTTTGTATATCCTGTGGTCTTGTATTGTGATTCCCTTATTCCCAGTGTGTTTCAAGCCTCTGTCTTCTTCTTCTGTGGAGTTTAATGGCAGATCGCAACCAACTGAAAGGTGCACATACCGCCACCTACTGTAACAGAGTGTGAGGCAGGTCACGGCATCCCTAACAAACCGTAACACCGCCCTCGACACCACACCTTCACCACACTCACCAACCCTCTCAAACCCCACCGCCTCCCTTATTCCCTAACAAGCCGATACAGCCTTTCCCTGGCCTCATCATGCTTCTCACAAAATAACAACACATGCCCCACAGTCTCATCCACTCCACACCACGCACACAAACCACTCACTCAGTGTTGCATTGAGACCAGTATGACCAAACCTACCAGTCTCATGTGTATCACCTGCCTCTCGTTGTTGATGTCCAATGGTTGTCTGCCTGGCTTGTCTAGTTGTGTAAATAAGCCCTAGTCTCTTCCCAGTCCTTTGTCGATTATTGTGTGTGTGTGTACATGTAGATTTTGTTCATTCAAATCTTTCAACCCAGCTCACAACAAAGTGGTAGCATTACACTTTGATTATTATTTATTTTTTGCACAATGCATATCAGTGTGTGAGGTGGCGCTGCAGAGGGATATTGTTTTAATGTGAGCTCAAAGTTAGCAAGCGTTCTCTTAAACAGTGGTTCCCAACCAGGGGTAGGCGTACCCCTAGGGGTACAGTTTGCAGGGGGTACGTGGAAAGATTGACAACCAGGGTGGGCGTCATTTGTTACACCACTCTGAAGTTCACGTGCACGTCAAAACCCCACACAATCAAATCATCTAGAGCAGGGGTGGGCAATTGTTTTCACTTGGGGGCCACATTGAAAATGTCAGAGAACTTCGCTGGCCGCATTACTTTGTTAACCAACATGCTAAAACATTTTAAAGTAAAAAACAAAACAGCCAACTCTGTTAACTTGCATATTTATGCTAGGCTATTCCTATGCAACACCATTTTCATAATCAAACACAACAGTTCACTTTTTACGCAGCAGTAAATAAATTAACATTCTGCAGAGCTCGTCAAATAATTTTATGGTGTATTATTTTTTTAATGTTTGATGTACCGGGCGACAGAATGTCTCAAAGGGCCGCATCCGGCCCCTGGGCCTGACTTCGCCCAGGTCTGATCTAGACGCTAACACATACTGTATGTGCGTTCACTAGAACACTTGGAGAAGCACCAACACACGAGTATGGGCTATGGTACTATTGCCTTGTAGCTCAAGGGGTACATGAGACAGAAAAGGTTGGGAACCACTGCTCTAAAATACCTAACCCTGCCTTTAAACAGAGTACTTCATGCATCATGAACCATCTATTGTAACGAGCAGTTTATTAGTGTTTGGTGCTTTATGGGCTATTCGGTGTCATTCTATAGAAATGGAGGCCATTTCAAACCCACAAAACTAAATGTGGACTCTTCTCAAACTGCTGCACCCAACACTTTCATTAAGCTGAAATTGTGTACTGTACGTTGGTTCATAACTAGCTATAGAAATCATCTCTATAGTTTGATGCTCAGTGCTGCTTTGCATGTGTTGGACAGCATTTGGTTTCCAGCATTGACGTCTCATTACAAGTGGACTTGTATTATTTCCCTAGCGTCTGAAGATAATGAAGCTCGATACGGCCCACCTACTCCAAGCCTTCTCAAGATATAATCAGAAAAAGTAAACGACGAGAGCACGTGTTTCATTTCCAAAACCTTTTCTCCTCTAACATACAAATAGACCAAGCTTACAGAGATGTGTCTCTAATGTTTTGTGCACACGTAAACATGTAACTGTTATAAACACAGCTCTAGCATATTAGCGAGAACACTCACTTTTTGTTACCTCTTTTTCCACCTCTCTCGTGTCTTTGTGCCCACGAGGGACACGTGAAATAACATTCAGTAATGTTTTCTTCATAAACCATTAGGCCGATCGTGAAAGGCAATCTCTCTGCGATGTCCGACCGCCACAATGAGTACTAATAACACGAGGGCACATACTGTGGTACAGCCTGAAGCAAAATGCCCTCTCATTAATGAATAAGGTGTTATTTGATTATCTGCCTCTGAACGCACATTGAGGACTATTGTTGATCGAGGCCATTCTGGAGTGTCTGTTGGGTATGACTGTCCTATACCTTTCAATTTCTGACAAACATTTACCTTACTGATATAGGCTACTTGTGTAGGTTCAGGTCAGATGGATTGAGTAGGCCTATAGACAACTGGGAATATTTTTTGAACTGGGGAAATGAAATGCATCTATCGAAATACAACATCAGAACAACTATGTTGACTGAGAAGGTAATACAACATTTAACACAATTATGAAACTGGTTACATTGGAGACGAACAATAAACTTAAAATGTAGGCTAGTGACAGATTTCGTGACAGTAGGCTAGTAGGCAGATTCACGGATTCACAACATACTGGCTACGGAGGAGATCTCTGATCTCCGATTTGGGATTAACTTGCTTGGCTCTGCCCGACTATTGCTCTCAGATCAATTCCTTTTCGCTGAGATTACAGTCTGGAAACCCTGTTTGCATTAACATTCACACAGCCACCCTGCGAGAGGATTTTTAAGTCAAACATGTTTCGAAATGGTGGAAGAGATAGATGAGGCAATCAAAACAATTGTAGCAACGCCAATTAGTTCAGCGCTGTCCAATAGTTGGACAATAGTGAAAAATTAACCAGAGGCACCAGGCCAGAGCCATGGAAAGAACAGAGTTACGCCATCTCCGTTCACGCCAATGGACCATTTTTTCACAGCAATGGCGGACCGTGGAGGCTCAAAATAGTTCCCAGAAGTTAGCTTAAATAATAAAATAAGAAGTTGGTTCAATTAGCCTACCCTAAGTTTGCTAGGACCCGATATCTCGTTCTTGTAATGCAGCATTACTTGGATTAGTAATTGTAATATTATTACCGTTTTGGAAACAGTAATTTGTTACACTACTAGTTACTGAAAAAGTAATCATATTACAGTAACTAGTAACTAGTAACAATTTACTAGTTACTGCCCAACACTGCCTATGTCACATCTAAACCACGGCCGTATAGCTAACAGCACGACACTGATTGGCCACACAGTTACCGGCCTGAAACATCGTGATTTCCAAGCTCTCCAGACTGATTCTCGCGAGATCAGGATGGTCTTGAAAGGCTATTGTTTCTGCCCTCTAGAGGCGGAAAGGTGAAATGATTCCCATGCCACTCATACACACATGTGGGGTGTGCTTTGAATTGTGTCCCTAACACACAACCTCTGCTAAAATAGCTTCCTCTCATTAGAGACAAAACCCTACTTCTGTTTAGGTACAGCATTAGACATGTATACACTACAAATGGAAATACCCTGAGAAGAAGGTTATGAAAGCCCATGTCTACACTTTAATGCGTGCCCTTTTCAAAGAAAGCACAATGGTTTCAGCCTGCACGCCTTGGAGGCGAGTGTTTGGACCGGGACTGAGACTGAGCTGGTGTTTCTGTCGCGTGTATTCATGTCAGAAAGAAGCACGCCTGCAGGCTTTGTCAGAATAGATTAAGAGCAGATCGGTGAAACGGTCTGCTCTACATGCCAGCGTCTATCAGCCAAGGAAGGTTGAAGTGGCAGAACTTAGTCAGCAGAGTAAAGTACGTACTCTTGTCAGTTGATGTTGTGTAGGCTTCGCCCGCTTTGTTTTCTGTTTTCTCGTTTTCTCTTACCTTACCTTCCCACCGACGATTGAAAGATCATCTTACGTCACTAAATCAATGTAGATATAGGGATGCAGGGAGACAATTCAAATACCATCTTTACAATTAAAGAGGAAAATGACATTTCACTGTGCATGTCCTCTTGGTGCTTGTGTGATCTGTCCATAAGTATGTGTGTGAGACTGCATCTGGGTATTGAACATTTTGTTTTGAGGACAAAGCCCCGATTCTACAGATATCCCTGTGTGTGTGTGTGTGTGTGCGTGTGTGTGTGTGTGTGTGTGTGTGTGTGTGTGTGTGTGTGTGCGCGTCCTGTGTGGAAAGTGGGCTGTGTGACCTTGTTTCAGCTCACCAGAATGACTCAGTTAAAAAGAAGGACATGGGTCTTTGGGGGGCTTCTCTGTAAAACACCATCTCTTCTGTGAGGATTTATGAGGCCCTATTGAGTTAAGAGCGAGAGAGGGTTTAAATAAGAAAAAAAAAACAAGGGCCCTCATGTATCAATGCTGCGTAGAAACTCTTCTAAATTCGTGCGTATGAGGCTAATTTTGAATGTTCATCAGTACAAAAAAAAAGTGATATATCAATCGTTCGTATGCTTGATTTACGGCTTGTAAGTTCTAACACGTTCTAATGTGCTGTGCGAGTGCACGTGAAGCCTAATTAAAATAAAGAAACGCCCTAAATTACCATTTATGGTCACAAACCTTCCCTTTAAAACCCTAAGAAACATGAAGATATCAAAGAAGACAGAAAACATGTAAAAAAAAACATTTGGGATGCAGAAAAATAACTTTTGAACTCTTGAAGTGTAAACAAACAAGCCATACATTTTGGAGGTTAACTATGAGTAACAACCAATGTTAAAACGATATGACAACACCATAAATATTGCTGCAATATGCAGTAGGAAGAAAACATGAGAGCAAACTGCCCAATTGACACATCAGTATATACAATAGTTTTTTAGTGTAGAACTTTCTGTCATGATGCAATACCACACTGACTGTACTTATTGTTTGAGACACACTGACACTAACATGGCACACTGACACTAACATCAAAACGCAAATAATTTTACAACATATTAATAATCAGAAAACTCACTGGCACTCTGGGAAAGGGGGTGGTGCTTAGTGCCATAGAGAGAGATATTTAATTATTCTGCAAAGTGAAAAGAAAACCTTTCAACGTGTTCTCTATTATAAATTATATTATTCAATTAAGCCTAATGGTTTGATGTTTATTAATTAAGTAGTATTCTGAGAAGTATTAGTAGCTAATTGTCTAGGAAACAAATAGGCCTACAAGACTAAACACATCATATTTTAAATGTTTTCTTTAAAGTTTCTGATTTTGTCTAGTACTTTCAATCTCTTCTCCTTTTGGTTTATGGTATTTCATTAGCAGTTCAACTATTCTACATCAAGGTGGTCATATATTTACACACGTTCTCAAGTACAAGTACAAATTGATGAATCCCACTCTTTGCGTAGAAACGATCGTACGCATGGTTTACGTACTGTACATATCTGTTCGTACGCAACATTGATAAATGAGGGCCACGGAGAGAAATAGAAGAAGTCAAATTTGTTCATGCGAGTGATGCTACAGTAAACATCACACTTATTGGATGTCAGTAATAGGCAACCAGATATGCATATGCTGCTTATGCATGTAGGGAATTTGCATAATACATTGTAATATTGTGCACATACGCACCTGTGTACAAAAACTGTAAAAAATCCAATTTGCGATTGTAATGTGTTGTCATGGCGACGTTTATTTCACCTTTTGTCAACAAGTACAAGTAGATATTAAATATAAATTAGGTGGGTTATCTTATTTTTAATTTCTTTCTTCGCTAAAGCTAACACACGCACGCACGCACGCACGCACGCACGCACACAGCAAATTGATGATGGTTGTGAAATATTCATCTAAATGACAATGCAATTAACCCTGATATTTGTCTCGATTGGCAGTAATGAAATAAATGCAATAGCCTCATAGGCCAGACACACACACACACACACACACACACAGGACAAAGCCACGGTCCTACAGATATCCCTGTGTGTGTGTGTGTGTGTGTGTGTGTGTGTGTGTGTGTGTGTGTGTGTGTGTGTGTGTGCGCGTGTGTGTGTGTGTGTGCTGTACATACATACTCCAGAAGGTTAGAGGGCTGTCCAACTGGTGGCTTCAGATTGATGATGTGGTGATGTTGGTCATTCCAAACAGCGGGAGATGGAGAAACAGCTTGGCGCGTGTTGCGGGCTGGCAGAGGGCCCACGATGAGGGATTGTGCGGAGGGGGGGTCATATGAAAGCTTAGGGGATGAAGGGCGATGATGTGGACCCGCTTGAAAAGCGTTAACGGTGCTAAATGAGATTGGGACTGTTCATTTATGGCAGGTGGTATTGAGAGCAGAAGGCCTGAGCTCTCAGCTGCTCAAGGACATGAACAACGGAAAAAGAGACTAACTACCGACAGCAACCGCACACACACACACACACTACCCCCTAAGGAAGACACCTCCTGTTTCATCACATGAAGTATATTCGTACTTATGTGTGCACAGCGGCTGTTGTTTTAATAAACGTGCATTACACCAAATACATCCTATACTGTTTTTGTGTACAGTCTATATATGTTAAGATGGTCTCAGTAGCACGGCTGCATATGCAACTATGCACACATTGCACTAACTTCATGTGCAAATCAACACAGTACAAGAGAAGGCTTTAGATACTTCTGCCATCAGCAGGCAACTGCTTCATATGAAAATATACATTTCTATATAGGAATTGAGAGTTATTAAAGGGGGACAGACATAGTTATAGACAACAGTGCAGACAGGTGTGTCCAAAATGAGATTTATAGTCTCATGTACGTACGTTCACACACACACACACGCACACACACACTGCAGCGATCTGTGAATTGATGTGTGACTAATATGAGTACCATAACTGAGTGAAGCTGAGCTTTATTCCAGGTGACATATCATAAGTCGTCAATAGTTCAGGGGACCTTATAAGCGCCTGGAGCCACATAGAGAGAAATGCTGATTTGTGAATGAAGTAACAGTGTCTCACCATAGCCTTTGCTATCAGATACTTTTCACGAGACTTGGCTTTTCAACATGGTTTCCGTACCTTTCTGTAGAGGAAACGGTGCATTTAATTTTTAACGTACAACTTGGTGATTAATCCACATTTGTGCTTTAATTACTTAGGATAAAAGCTAATGGAGTCAATCATAATTATATTTAGAAGAAAACATGTTGGTTTAGAAAGGATTACTGCAAGACGTGTCCAAAACGCCACAAACACCTTTGTGTTGCAGCAGTTGTACTTGGTCTGGTCTTACCACAAGCAAAAACCATTAGGGCCTACTCTTACACCAGAGACTATATAATTGTGCATTCTAAGGATTTTAGAACTAGTTCATGTTAACGGGGCACCGCCTGATGCGCGTCGACGCCAACATTTAGACCTGTTCTATTTCTTGGACGTCAAGCCAATAACATGCACTGAATATCTGCAGGTTTCTGAGCTCCTTCGTCGACTTGATTTTACCTTTCGAACGTTGCATTCCCTGATGCACCGAAGAACAATGGCTTCAGTGGGCGGCAGCCTTTAGAGTTGCACCATACTTATAGGCTAATCTATTTATTTTTAAATGTATTTAAATATTTTAAAAAATCAATGACCATATCCAGCAATAGTTAGGCTAGCCTAGGCCTAGTTTCATGTTGCAAAGTATTTTAGTTTGTAACTAAAGTATTTTAGTTACAAAGTATTTAAGTCATTATGATTACTTCATTATTCATTCATATGGCTATACTACAATATGCATTAGTTCATACACAATAGTTTATGGTTTAAACTGGTGGGTTTATTTTCAGTTCTGGACCGATGCTTCTGAGTTCTGTCCCTTTAACGTGTAACCATAAATACACTGTGGCGTTTCTCATTCCCAGTTCCCTCTCATCTTTTCACAGTTGCTTACACATAATTGGCCTCATCTTCTGCAATCCCAGCCACTTTACTTTATTTACCATGTATTTATTCTTCAGTCATTATGGCTTTCACATGCTTTTTCTTTCTGCAAGCCTGTCTGTCATATTAGGCTACAACTAGAATTGAACATAACGCACACAGACTCAATCTCACATCCGGTCACAATAGCACAACCCCGTGCGCTTTAGTGTGTGCTCCACTTTGTCAATTGAAACAAGGAGTATCAGAGATCACCGTAGCAACACAGGAACGCTTGTTACTGTGGAGCAACTTCAGGTAGAGACACAGTGAGAGGTGAAGTACAGAGAGAGAGAGCGATTGGAGGACTGATTGCATGAAATGTAATAAGAAAGAGATATTGAGAAGCAAAAGCAGAAAAAGAGGGGCAAGGCAGAGAGAGCTAGCTAGATTGATTCTCACGGTGAAATTAAACTGAAGCTCGCGAGATCAGGATGGTCTCATGAGCTTCAGTTTAATTTTGCCGTGAGAATCAATCTGGAAAGCCTTGGAATCATTTTGAATGTGTTCAAGTAGCAACTGAACTTTCCAATCAGCGTCGTGTTTATAGCGATACGGGCGTGGTTTAGGTGTGCCGACCATGGTGAAAACGACCAGATGGTTCATCCAATCAACTGCCAAGTATTTTTTTTTAAAGTACAGCCATTCACAAACAGTTTCAATGTACGGCTCCTCAGATGGACTTGTGACAACAATTCATCTGGCATGTCAGGTTAAGAGAGAGCTGGAGGCAAGCCAAAGTGTTTAGTTTGGATGCGACTGACCCCTCCCCCCCGCTCTGCTGATAACAAAGCAGAGCTTAGCTTGGATGGATATTTCAAACAATATATAGGTAACTAGTCCAGATGGATTAATCAGCATGTGTGTAATTATGTATGCTGCATGGTTAACAACTGAGCAGAATTAAGTCCCTCGGTTGAGAGGAACAAATTAGCTCTAACAACATCTGAAGATAAGGTAACACTATGGGAATTAATTTACCGCGTCACAAACTGACAGGCTAAGGTTTTAACCTGAGAGAGAGAGAGAGAGAGAGAGAGAGAGAGAGAGAGAGAGAGAGAGAGAGAGAGAGAGACAGACCCCATCTAAGTGTTGGTTTTCTAGCTCTTCTCCTTACAGAACTCATTGTTCTCTACACCAGGGGTCTTAAACGTAATACAAGAACGAGATTGCTGGTCCTACTGTAGCTAACTTAGGGTAGGCTAATTGAACCAACCTGTTAAATCATCTGGTTTGAGAGGCTGCAATGTTTTCACTTTGGCTGTAATAATAATATATAGTAGTAGTAATAATATTATATATTATTATAATGGTTAGTAATATTATTACTTTTTGAAGGAGTAATAAGTAAATAATAACTTGCCAAACACTGCCAACTGCATATCAAATATTTGGTTGCCGGGTCAACAATGTGAATGACGGCTTATATGGTGCCATGCTTAAAGGTATGCTACTTTGTAATGGTGTAGCCTACTATATACGATGCTAATCCATTGACACATTCTACATTTATAGCTAGGTTGTAGTTATGTTAATGTATATATTTTGACATTTGTTGGGCTAAAATAATTTGGAGAACCCCCTGCACTACTTCTGAGGCCTCCCTGGGGGTCCCGGACCCCCTGTTGAAGACCTCAACTCTACACCTTACACTTAATAAGCATTATCTAACATAAAACAGAGGTGCTGCGGCTGACGTTTGTGATTCTGCGATTGCAGTAAAGCAATCAAGGGTTTCACCTTGAAAATTAATCTACTTCATCTAACTACACCGTGTGGTAAAGTACAGGGTGTCACAAACACCATCATCGTGCTTGGAAATGCTCTCAAAAGACCACTATAGAAGTGATTGCCTGATTAAGAATACCTTAATGGATGAGTGAAACGCAACACGTGAAGTGTTGTTAACCCACCAAGACCAATTATACCAGGGTCACAGCATCACACTTGCATAATCAATGTCCCACCTTCTTTATATAGCTGCAACACCAGAGAGCAAAGCAGAATGTGGAAGATAGATATTTGATACATTACAAAGCGACCTTATCAGCCATTCTCTCATGAGCTCAGAGTCTTGACATTCATATAATTTCCTTCACTTTACTAGAGCAGAGAAGAGAATAAATATACGCACGCTTTATCGTTTCATTCACCATTCTGAGTGATTCCTCGCGTTCGTCAATCCTTCCGTTACATTGGTTATTAAATCCGTTCTCTCCTCTTTTCCTTTACCCATTTATCTTCTATCAATCACACTTGTTCCTGTCTTCGTTGGCTCCTCATCCTCTCCCGCCATAGCCCACCGCCTCCGGCAGTACACGCACACGCACACACACACACACACACACAGTTATATCTCATTTCTGGCCATCGGCTAGTTGCATGACAGCAGTGGGAGGGAAAACTGTGTGTTTGTGTGTGTGTGTGTGTGGCGGGGGCGGGGTCATTTTCTTGTGTCTCTCCCAATTCCTGCCAGTGTCTGGGATATATTTATGGCACAAGGGCGTCTCAAAGGCCATCCGTTTTAATTTATCTGGCATGGGTGGCACACACATCTATAAGTGCACGCGCACACACACACACACACACACACATACGCTCGCTCTCTTACTGGAGCGTATGGGAGGACACACAGATGCTTCCCGTACACACACACACACCAACTGTTTTGTACATGTGGGACCCCCCCTCCTCCGCCATGTGTGATCTGATACGGGTTTCTGTTTGTCTTTGACTTTCATTTGATAACAAGCGTGCACACACACACACACACACGCACACACACAGACGAGTGGGCACGGCATGCGTACGTTCGCGCTGGTTCACTAGGGCGGTGTATAAAGTGCAGATGGGGTGGTGTGGTGCCAGGCACTTTATATGAAGGGCACACCAAGGTCACTATGACTGATGGCTGCTCTGTGTATTCAATAAGGTGAGCTACCAGTGGGCCTGTCTCCTGATGTGTTCATGCAAGCAGCGTGAAGCGCATGATGACGTGTCTGCTACTGATGACGAGAACAGCCAGGGTGAGAGAGTCTGTGTGTAAGGGTGTTCAATTAACACTTACCACAGATGCGGAGATGAGACGTCTGTCAGCAGCTGTGCTGCTTAACAGGAACATTCCTCGACTGTGTTATTAGTGCCACCTTCCCCCAGAATGCCAAATGTCCACCCCGGCTCACCACGTGTGTGTGTGTGTATATATACATATATAAAAACAGTGTTAGCTTTGACACAACGATTTGGATTTGGGTGTCACTTTTTCCTAGGTCTGACTAAAAGTTACAATATAGTCAAATTTTATATTTTCATTCGACAAATTGACGACATTTCTAATAATTATGGTTCACTTCAATTTAGTCAACTTGTTTTTTCCATTACATTTCACATTGATAATAGCCCTCAAGATGTTCACAATACAACTTTTTGTTTATGTATTACAGTATGAATGTAAATGTATTTCTCGTTAATGCAGCAACATTTGGTCAACTTTCCCGTGGAAAGCAAAGATTATATTTGGTAATTTTAGATATTAGCATTCTACAGCATGAATAACCATAATATTGCTGTTAGCTTTTACATTTTCTGGGGCAAAAACAACACATCTTTACTTCCTAATTTAAACATCAGTCTTCTTCATTTCACAAGAACTTCCAGGATCTGAAGTCCCGGCTGTCCATTTTGATGTGGTTTTACCTCATTTCTGAGAGCTTGTTTTTGGAGCAGACTGAAGCTGTTTAACAGACCTGTGAGTCAGCCGTGCATATAAGGGAAGTATTGATGAGATAATTGATTCTGTCATACAGCTGTCTGCTTCAAGCAGCAATCAAGGTATCAAACGCACAGCAGAGGGTGGGTCGATAGTGTCCATTTTTTCACTACCTCCCACTTTAATCTTTGACTACAAGAAAAGGCCACTTGTATTATAAGGAATGGGCAGGTGACATGGATAGATTTCAGAGAAGTTAATCTGATCAAAAAGTACATGGAGCTTTTATGTAAATGGACTGTTTAAATCCGTAGTCAGAACTTTTTTATCAAACGACGCAAAAATCTGCGGTTTACTACTTGCCGCACATAACCACAGACAATCACATACAATTACACATACACATGACCTATTAGGCTTATACAATCTATGACATGTCACAGTTGTAGTAAAAGGGGGCCGGAAGGTCGTGGGTTCAAACCCTGTTGCTGACCTACCTGTAAGCATCCTTGAGAAAGATGCCTAACTCCTATCTGAACTGCTCCTGGTGGTTGGTCACGCCTTGCATGGCAGCAATCAACATTGGTGTATGAATGGGTGAGTGTAAAGCCATTCTGTACAGTGCTTTGAGTGGCTAGAAGTTAAGAAAAGCGCTGTATAAATGCAGTCCATTTACCATTTAGAAGTCTCAGCCTCTTCTGTCCATTAGCACTACGTCACATAAGCAAGTCTATATTAACATCTGACTTGTTCATTACTTAGTTGGTCTTTGTGCATTTCAATCAAAATACCTCTCATGTCAAGTAGGCGGGTTTTGGTGCAGTTAGCCAGCGCTGTGTCCCAGATATTACGTAAGTAAAGGCTGGCTCTGCGAGACAAAAGTAGTATTGTCTGTGTGCTGTAATAATTATTCTTAGGTGGTGTGAAAGATAACATCTTTATCTTTTCTAATGCAATAGTGTGTGGAGCCTGGGGGTATTTGATGAAGAGGGATTGGGGGAACGGTCAGATATCTCTAATACACACGCTCTAAGACTTCAATGTTCCAGACAATAAAATACTATAAACAATTGCCTTATTGATGGCCAAACTACTTGTAGTTTCCATTCCAGTCAACAACATCAAAAGTTATAATAAGATACTAGAGAATCCATCGATTGCAGATTATGAAAGCAAACATTTACCACAGTTCCAAAGATACAAAACACTGTAATCTGCCAATATGTGAGAATAATGAAACACTGGGTTTCTAGGGATTTCTCAAGAATTGCAATCATGAATAAAATCTAGAAGTTTTGTAAACAAAAGGCTCCTGTGTGTGCATCATATACACATAACCTCCCAATCAAAATATTTACAACAAATATTGTTGTAAATATTTCATGTTTGTCGTTGCATTTCAGCTTTTATTATAAATAAGCTAAAATGTTATTAAATAACATAATTAAAATAGGTACCCCCTTGTTTGTCACACAAGAAACACCTACACCCCTATCAATTCCATTTTCTCCACTGTACACATGTAGCACGTGTGTGTTGAACCTCAAACTTCCCTCAGGCCCTGTAGATGAGGGCCTCAAGTAATGTCTTCACCACAGGAAGCCAAGTAACCCACATCAACAAGGGACAAGTGGAACTCGAGACCCTTCTTGCGCTCACTTGATACCTGATATGTTGTATTAAGAACGCATTACCCTTGAGCTCTGATAATACTGTAGAGCCCTCTAAAAGCCTACAATGCAATGTGCAGTCAAGCCTTCACAAACATTCTTAATCATCATCACCATCGCCCATCTCAACGTTATTGATCTGCGCAATGCTGGGGCCATAACTGTGATTCACAGTCGAGTAGGTTTGTGGGCAGGCTTCAGTGTGGGCAGCTAACAACGTTATGGAGTGATAGAGTGTTTAGTTCAGATACAGTGACTGATTCAGGGGTGACTTGCATATTGGTGGTCCAATATTTTGGCACGATACAGTGTGTGGACCTATACTGTAGCAAAATAGACAATATAAAATAAACTATTTGGGGCAACAAAACAGTCCCTTTAGAATTTTGACATCTTGTTGTTGTGAATTGTCTGTCTTAATATTAACTTGCCTGTTTCCGTAGCTCAGTGGAGGCCTTTAATGTCTGAAGAAGACAAACGGCCCCTTCATCTTCACTTAATTTGTCTCAAAGATGCATTTAGACACGTCTGCTACATAGGCTGTTTTTCAAGTCAGGACATCTGTCAGATCTATCATGATCAGTGCAGACTGAAAGGCTTGGTCATGTATGCTGAATAAATGCTATCTAAAGAGCTAACGCACATTCATGTACGGCTATGATTGGATGTACAGCAAGAGGCAGTACACTTGTGGGTTGCGTTATATCACCGACAGATTACTGCAGGATACTCATAGACAAGTTTATGAACATTTAGCAGCCCTATATAAACAATACTGGCTGTATTCAAGGGCATATTTACCCATAATGCAGGCAGTGCAATTGCATCGGGGCCCTCCGTCAGCCAGGGGCCGTGAACGCGGGCCTTCTAACGTTAAAACTCTTCCTTTGACCGAGGTTGTCAAGCTTCATAATACCGTTTAGCAGTTTTCTGTTAGCCACCAGTAGATACAGTATATATAGTGCTCAATATGCAGGCATTTGGGGCCCGTTGTTGCCTTGTTATGCTACTGACTGTATTAGATGTCAGCTATCAAGTTATTGTCTCAAGAACTGAACTCAGTTCAAGTTTGGTTTAGTTGTATTGGTCTAACCCAAGGGTGGGCAATCCTGGTCCTGGAGGGCTGGTGTCCTGCATGTTTTAGGTGTCTCCCTGCTCCAACACACCTGACTCAAATGAATGGGTCGTTGGAAGCCTGCTAACAAACCCATTCACTTTGCACCACAGGTACAAAACTAATGTTAGAACATTGACCAGAATAATAATGAACTGTAATCTAAAATAATTTCAAGAGACTATATGGGGCTTCTCAATGCCACGACGACATTCCAAATATAATGTAAGCATGATTTACACACACTGCTTGTCACTTACTGTGTGAAGTTAATCACACGGCAGTAAAGACGTTTCAGAGGTGGGTAGTGTGAACGTTTCTATGAAGCTATTTTGAGCAAACCCCACATGTCAGATGCAGTCACATTTCCAGTATTTCCTACCAGAGAAACAGGGCTGAAGTGCACACCAATCTCTTGCAGATCAAATGAATGAACATTTTTATTAAAATGTTACTTCACAACCTAAGTGGTTGAAATTCATGCATAGGATGAGAGGGTCGAGCACATGAGGATAGATAACATCGGCAAAATACTTTATGAAGTTTGTATGTGGGCAGGTTTATCCTATTTCTGTGCATTGTTTCCTCACCCTTTCAATTACAAGGACCCACTTTTGCAACATATCACAATATCTCAAAATAACAGAGGACAGATGCATAAAAAGTAAGTGTGCTGATGACTCCTTTGCTAATTTTCATTATGAAAAACCATTTGCAAAAAAAAAAACATTTTGATAGGTAAGATATTAATAACATCAGCATGCGCATATACTGTAGGAATGTCAAGCAGTGCCGTGGTTTATTTCAGGCTATTTTTAAAGATAAGGCTAGCTATTCACTCAGGGGTCTCAAACTATGCTCCTGTAGGCCGCTGTCCTGCATGTTTTAGATGTTTTCCTGATTCATTTCCGGGAGTCATTGTCGTCCGTACGCCCTGCAGTGGACGGGACGAACGTAAGACGATTACTCACGGAAATGAATTCAAGCAGGTAGGGATGTCTGCTATAGCTTTGTCCCTATTCATGACCACTGTGCGGGGGGTGAACTAATGAGTTAAAAATATATTAGCCATACATTTATCCCATTATAATGGATAGGGGTCATAGGAAGGCATTACAGGTGGAGTGAGGTACTGCAAAGATGGCGACGGCCTGTTCTTGACAATATCTATCGGTGATGTCACAGAAGGTTTGTCCATTTAAATACAGTATATAGTCTTGTTTCGTACTAATGACATTTCTATGTAGAATTGTGTATATACAGTATGCTTACTGATTTAGTAAGCATTTAAAATGAATTCTGACAGTATACCTTTGTGAAAGCATTATGATTATCAATCTCATTTTGGGGTTACATGAGGTTGGAACAATTGAGTATTGTCAGTCCTGTATAACAGTACAGTACATCAATTTGAATCCCATGTGGTTTGACTCTCGGAACATCTTTTCCTCCGAAAATCATGACTCCGTGACCTCATCCCCATGATACTCAACCATTTACCAGAAGATTTCGTCTGTAATGTTCCTGTGGTCAAGTCATGCACTACCACCCCACTCAGAATCAAACGTCTGACTGCTTCCACAGATGGCACGCAACGAAATCAATAGCCCAGACTCTCTCTGTCGTCAATATTTTATGACAGCTAGAAGCTAAAGTGTGCCCTTGCAAGAAGAAGAGCTGGAGAAGAAAGAGAGCAGGGGATCGACTAACGGATGAGAAAAGGCAAATAAAGAGGACAAGTGGCGGAAGTGGGACAAATGTACAATGCAAGATGAGAAATCACAAGATGGAGAATGTATTAAGTGCAATGAACTATAGAATTGGGACTGCCATAACATGTTTGTATGAGGACCATGAGACTAAGATTTTGGAAATAATTGTTTTTATATGGTAGTGTGCAAATATTCTCTGTTGTTTTCAATAGTTTTTGTTGTTGTTTACACAGTACAGTTATGGTATATGCTATGTTATTGTATGTTTTAGTATACTTCTTTATAATGTTACTCTGTGTTCTACTACGCTCTGTTAATAATTAAATGTACAAATCTTTTTGGGGCTATGGTTCAAACATGTTTGACAACCACTGAACTATACCACAGAGGAAAGGAAGAGAAAATAATATTCCACAACAGCATCTTGATACAGTAGTTGTCTCAATGCCTAATCACTCGATGAACAGCCAAGCCCAACTGGGCTCATGAATTAATCAGTCCAAGCTGGTAATGTGTCAATTTGCATGCCTTTACATGCTCCCACTCAGCGACGGTGTATTTCAGCTGTGTGGGAGAGTTGACAGCTTTGTGGTTTCCGTTTTTCACAGGTTTTTTTTTTCCCTTCCATCCACTTCCTTCTATTGGAACGAGAGACAGTTTTTTAGCAGCGAAAGAAACTGAGATAAGATAAAGTAATTCCGCGGCAGATATGCGTGAGTGATATTTGGCACAGAGATATTGAGAGGAGGAAATGAGTGGGTTGAGATGAAATGCTTTGCTTTTTACTTTGTAGAAGTCGCAAGGGGAAACGTTAAGGCAGGTTTAATCACTCTTTAGAACGCTTGTAACTTTGAGCTCAAATCCCCACACACATTGAAACACATTGTGAAGACAAGTGGCGTTGTTGTTTGTTTATGTTCATATTTACGGAGCCAGGGCTCTGTAGAAGTACCAGGTTGTTTTTTCAGCACGCACAGAGAACAGTAAACTTGTGAAAGGCAAGAATTGGTCAATTTGACAAAAGAGTATTATCTTACAATTAGCTAGAGAGCTGGGAAAAGGAAAGCTGCAGGAAAAGACGCTTCTGGTTGGATGCAAATGAGGAAACGGAAAATTATTCTATACATACAATACAAACACGTGCACCATGCAATTAAGACCACCTGTCGATCGCTTAACTAGGCAATGTTGGGATGTTACGCATAGTTTGCCTAGCCAGGCTCCTCCTGACTATTGCTCTCAGCTCAATTGTTTTCAATGAGATTACAGTCTGGAAACCCTGTTCACATTAGCGTTCGCACAGCCACCCTGCTGGCGGACCATTCAGGCTGGGGTAGTGAGATAATGTTGAAGTCAAGTGCGCTTCAAAATGGTGGTAGAGCTAGATAAGGCAATCAAAACCGCTGTAGCAATGCCAGTTGGTTCAGCGCTGTGCAATAGTTTATTGAAAAAAAAATCTGGTCTAAGCCCAGTAGTTGGAAACAACTGCAAACACTTCCCAATGGAGCGTGGCCAGATCATATTCACAAAGGGAATAAGGTCTGGTTACACCAGGCTATAGTTTGCCCTGCATGTGAATTAATTTAAATTAAATCGCAATTCAGGTGACTAATCCAAATGGCAATCGGATGACAATGTGGCTAGCACTCACTATAAACATATTTGTAGTGTGTAAGTGCTAACTGGCATCCTTATTCAACTCAAGTTTGTATTTTAGTACCTACAACCTAAATTAGCATTTTGCACAGTGAAATCCCAAATGCAGACGAGCGTTTAGCTGAAAGCCACCATTGTGTTTGAATACAAATCCGAGACACAAAGAATGCTCATACACAGACATGCACCCATGGAGTGTGTGTTTAACCAAACCCCCCACCCCAGCCAACGAATGCATGCTACCCTCTCAATGTGATAAGCACATTCAATGAAGGCTAGATGCATAGTGTTGGCATAGGCGTATTCAGGGATATTGGACGTGGATGGGGAGAGGGTAGGACATCATGCGGTGCTACTAAAAGGTTCGACAGCTTACTGGACCAGGAAGGCTTAGTGTCAAACATGCCACAGCATGTGTCGTTGTGCCACACCAGTGGGCTGCCATCTTCCACAGGAGAAACTGTTGATGTTTGGGGCTTTTAGAGCATCTGGCGATGGAAATAACGTACCAGATGGTGGGGGAGTTTGTACTTCGTCTGTGCTAGTGGAGAGTATATGGAAAAGGCAATAAACTGCAAAATGACCCACACATTTTGTATAGAGAGAGAGAGAGAGAGAGAGAGAGAGAGAGAGAGAGAGAGAGAGAGAGAGAGGCGGTGCAAAGAGAGGCAATATTATTTTGCGATGTAGTGAAGCCTGTTACAAGAGCAAACGTTGGAGCTGGTAATATTGATGAGGAAGATTATGAATCCACTTTGAATAACACACGGTCATTGTCAAGGAGGTTGCTGAAACGCCACAGCGGTGTTATTATTAATATACAGCATATACACTTATTCACATCAATGATCAATAATTAGCTTGCGCAACCTTTTTTATTTTTAAATGATTCCTTGTATCAAAAGTGTTTGTTCTGTATCCTCTTTCCCAACTTCCAGCAAAGTATTCCAATCATTCCAAAGATGCCAGAGTGGCCAGCTATTCTTGGTCTGATATTGAGATCTCCGACTTTGGAAATGCAATGTCTAATGTAACACCAGTTAGGTCATTAAGACTCACTTCGGGTTTGCTTCCGTGTTTGGCTGGCACTGTAATTTCATCCATTCACGGCAAGGCTCACTCCCTCTTGAGCACCTCCCTTTCCTTCTCACACAGGATTCCGTCTCCCTGAAAAAGCACATCTCATGTTCACTTCCTCCATCTTATTTCTTATTCAATCAATCTAACAGTATTATCATTTTCTATGTCTGCAGCATTAGCTTGCTGACCACATGGGAACAGGCAATCCACCATCTCTGGCTGATGGTAGCTGGGGTTATGCAGGAATAACAATCAATCACTGAACACCCTGCCACAACTAACACACGGGGCATGAATTCAGATAAGCAAGCCTCGCACACAATGTTTTATCCTCCAGACTTTTGAGTAGAATGCAAATATTTTCTGCTTTGTGCCCACCATGTCTGTTGGCATAGTGATGGGAGGAGGTTGAAGGATGTGTTGCCAGCCAATTAGGAAGACTTAAAGATGTTCCAGATTTGTGATATTTATGGGGTAGAATGTTCTGGAAGTGAATGCGTCACATTCTTTGTCCCAAATGTAACAAGTCGTGCGCTGCCGTGTATTGGTGCTCATTATCAAACGCAACACACTGCAGTCCTGAATATGTCATCTCACCGGCAACAAGTTCACCATGGCTTTCATTTCAGAGCCAATAATACGGCAGTGCTGCCAGGCTTTACACTGAGGGTAAACACATTTGAATGGTTACTGCTATCCTGGTGATACAGTACATGCAAAGTAAATCTGGTTAATTTGTACATTTTTCAGTCTACGGGGGGAAATGTCACGTTAGTTTTTTGTAGAGCAAAAAGTAACATTTCCCACAATCCTTCAATTCTGATCTCATGATGCATGTTGGTTTCCTGTGAGTTTCCACTTCTGAGTGTGTAAATTGTCCTTCTGTTTTACAGTGGGGTTTTTTCCTTTATTCTGATATGGAAGCCTCACATTGTTGGTCAAACTGCCAAGCATTAGCTTGTGATCATTCTTACATTTTGCCGTCACCTCTGGTGATATTACAGTTATTTACTCTGTGTGGTAAGGAATAACATGTTGGTCAATATTCTAGAACAACTAACAACAACAACAACTTTAAATCATCTGAAACCACACAGAGAGAATGTTGCTAAATAACAGAAAATTGTAACTGCATCTTCTTGTTTTACACTCGCTGCAAAGGTATAACATTATTTTTTTCTACTTGGCTGAGTGATTCAAACGAGTCAGAACCAGGCTCCAGCAATGCAATGACAAATCAATCATTTTAATGGAGAATCTAGCTGGCATAGTGGCCACAGGGTCCAGACCACAGCTTGCTGCACCAACATTCCTTTGTGTCGTCCGCACAAAAATGTCCTCTCTTGACTCAGGTTGATAAACAGAGAGAGGGGAGAAAAGGGAGATGACAGATGCCTTTCTCTCCGGTGTCCTTGGAAAGAGGGGTCCTCGCCCTTGGCCATTAAGAAGGCCTCTCCATCACTGTTGGGACAGTTGGCTTGGGAGGACGGGACAGCACTCACTTCATTGCAATATAAGTAAACTGAGGTTGACATGGAGCAAGAGGCCCCGACAGGGTACAGGTTATTAAGTCAAACTCCCATGATGGATTAGCATGGCTCTCCAACTATTGCTCTCAGCTCAATTTCTTTTCGCTGAGATTACAGTCTGGAAACCCTGTTCTCATTAGCATTCGCACAGGCCCTGCTGGCGGACCAGTCAAGGCGAGTTAGTGAGATGATGTTGAAGTCAAGCGTGTTTCTAAATGGTGGTAGAGCTAGATGAGGTGATCAAAACAATTGTATAGCAACGCTATGCAATGGCGATTGGTTCAGCACTGTGCAATAGTTTCAAAATGAACCAGACGTCTACACGAAGTAGGAGGATACGACTGGAAACACTTCCCAATGGAGCGTTGCCAGACCATGGTTACGCCAGGCTAAAGATGGGAATATTTACGTGGGAACTGCCACAGGTACAAATGACAACTTTAGAAAAAAAAAGAATAAAAAAATAAACAGCAGGATTGAACTGTCTGTGTGTTAAGCCTTAAAATAAATGGAGAAATCAATACCTGACAGCAGTGAGGAGAAATTACTTTATAGCCCTCTTTTATTTAATCATGTCATATCTTATCAGATGATATTCCATAGACACAGTTATGGATATTAACATGACTAATATTACCTTCAAATGGCTCCAGATTTCCATAATAGCCTTCCATTAATCATGACCAAGAGTGAATGTAACCACCACCCACCAATACCCAGATACCAAACATGGACAAGTTTCCCTATAGAGACCAAGCAGTAGATATATGGCTTTCCATAGTCAGTTGTGTACGGCCTCTAACCAGCGACATTCTGTCCTATAAACAGAGGCATCAGCAGTAGATATATGGCTTTCCAAACAGTCAGTTGCCAGTGGCATACAGTATATTCTGTCTTAGAGGCCAACGCCTTAGCAGTATATATTTAGCTTTCCATACAGTCAGTTGTGGATGGCCTCTAGAATATTCTGTTTTAGAGGCCAAGGCCTAGCAGTAGATATATGGCTTTCCATAGAGTCAGTTGTGTATTGTATCTAGTATATTCTGTCTTAGAGGTCGAGGCCTTAGCAGTATATATTTGTCTTTCCATACAGTCAGTTGTGTACGGTCTCTAGTATATTCTGTCTTAGAGGTTGAGGCCTTAGCAGTATATATTTGGCTTTCCATACAGTCAATTGTGTATAGTATCTAGTATATTCTGTCTTAGAGGCCAAGGCCTTAGCAGTATATATTTGGCTTTCCATACAGTCAATTGCCAGTGGCATACAATATATTCTGTTTTAGAGGCCAAGGCCTTAGCAGTATATATTTGGCTTTCCATACAGTCAGTTGTGGACTGCCTCTACTAGCCAGTGACATATTTTGTCTCGGGCAGAGACCACTCAACCAGTCAATCAGCTGTGAGCAGGGTCGTCGGCTGGAGAGGAAAGAGAGAACAGGCCGTGAGAAGATGATACCCTGGAATGGAGCCAGAGAGCGGGGAGAGGGACAGCCAGTCGTGACTGGTGACCTGGCATCCGCTCAAACAAAACGTTCTGTGACCATCTCTCTCAACCTCGGACATTTGCTATCACATATTAATTGGAAAGCAGGACGCTGTAGATATGATGACTGTTTAGAGCCTGTGTAGATTTCCCACTGGTCTGCTTACATGACACATTTAGAGAGTATATGGGGATTATGTGAAGTGTTCAGGTTCATCAACACATTTTTTTTCTGAAAGTTTAATAAATCGAGGAGTGGGAACCAGTACTGTAAGTGACATTTCTCCAACATTACAGGAGGGCCAAAACAACATTTTAAAAGTCTGCATTTTTGGCACCAATGTTTTATTCCACTTCGTATAAAGGGGCCCATCTAATGACAATATGAACAAAGCATTATATAATTTTTTTAAGAAAAACCAATCTGAATCTCTTGCGATAAAATAAAAAATATAACATTAAATATATTTACCACAGGCTTTCCCTATATACATTTCTCAATCCACCACCAGTATGTTCAGTATTTAAATATTTTGGTTTCTGTCTAATATACAGATTGTAGGGGCCATGTGCATTTTGGATTGTGTCGGTGTGCATGTGTATGGGTTGTAATAATTCAAACAAATCCACATGAGGAGGTGGGGAGTTTCTGACGCACTTTTTATGAAGCATGCATGGATATGTACAGTACTAGGATATTAAAAACACTATTATATAGGCTGTTAAAAATAACAAACAGGAACAACATCAACTAAACTAAAGATTTACTTACTAAGTGAAAGTGTCAAACTAATCCATTGCCACCTCATTGCAAAACATGACCCAGTCCACTATAACTTCATGTTTGGAATATAATATGATCAAATACTTGATCATATTTTGATTATAGTCATGCTGTAGTTTCCTGTGTAGAGAGTGTTGTGCCCTGAGGTTTATTAATTAAGTAAATTAATTAATAAATATTTGTTACATTTGAGAAATACTCACATATGGGTCACACCTGCTACACTTCTGTTAATTTCACACTTGGGTAGTCACTCAAAATGCTTTAATAAGGGACAACTAGGGGGCAGGATGGTCTAGTGGTCTGCGTGTTGGGCTTCCAGCTGGAAAGTCATGTGTTCAAACCCCGGTGTTGACCTACCTGTAAGCATCCTTGAGCAAGACGCCTAACCCCTAACTGCTCCTGGTGGTTGGTTGCACCATGCCTTGCATGGCAGCAATCGCTATTGGTGTATGAATGTGTGTGTGACTGGGTGAATTTCAGGCAAAATACTGTAAAGTGCTTTGGATAAAAGTGCTATATAAATGCAGTGGTTCAAACATTTCAGCTCGCGTCCCCAAAATAACGGTGCCAGAGACTCACAAGCCCCTCTGTCCCCCAGACGTGGTAGAAGCATACGGTAACAGTCATAATGTTATTAATGATAGTCCTTTAAATATAGGCTAAGCAGCACACATCGAAGAAGTGTATCATCTGCGTCTCGCGACCCCCCCCGGGGGGTCCCGAGCCCCACTTTCAGAACCACTGGACTACATCACTCAATTGACCTTTCCCAAGCCCCGCCTCTTTTTGAATGTCCTCCAATAGCTTCCTCCCGTCAACTGTCTGTTCTCCTGTAACAGCTTTCTATGCGGTTATGTCCTACTTAGTTACAGTAACTAGGTAGGACAAGTGAAATGGGCGGGGCTTGCGATAGGTCAATTGGCCAATGAAAATGTGTTGCTATAACATCTAAATTCCCCTTGGGGCTGAAAATTGTGTTACCTGGTCATAAAAGCATACAGTACTGTATGCATGCCATATATGAACAAGTTTGACATGCTGAGTTTAACTTATTTACTTATAACTTATTTTATTGCCGATGGGTAACAAAGTCCCTGAATGAGTTTGACATCGCAGTAAATTCTAAGTATTGGACGAATGCTCTACCAAAGCTTGAGCAGTGACAGATAAAGGTGATAATGCATTTGGTCCTTTATAGCTTTACAGTATATTGCTGTTCCTCAGTGTGAGCTGTTGTGGAGTATTCATGTTCTGCAGATAAACAACATCTTGTGACTTTGATTAGATCCATTGAATGTACCGTTTCTGCACCTCCAAATGTACAATCACGTTTCTTATTTGTTTTGATGTCAAAGCCTCTTCACCCCTGCAGGTCAACGTCATGGACAACCAGAGAAGACCCCTTCATTTCACTCCTTCTTTCTCCCCTTTGCTTTCTCTCCCACCCTTCTATCTCTCTCTCTCTCTCTCCCACCCTATCTCTTACTCACCCTCTCCCACCCTCTCTCTCTCTCTCTCTCTCTCTCTCTCTCTCTCTCTCTCTCTCTCTCTCAAGCAGTAACTCTATTAATATTTGTATAATTATTATATGGCACCCGCTAGTCGGATCAGGAAAGAGGCAAATCATAGTGTCTGCATGTAAGGTGTCTGTGTGTGTGTGTGTGTGTGTGTGTGTGTGTGTGTGACCCTCATCCCTCCCTATTTCACACTGCAATGGGATTTGGCTTCCTGCCTGTCTCTCCTGCTGGCGGCCGCCTAGCTCGCCTACCTCTGCTTCGCCCTTTCCAGCCGGCTGCCTTTGTCTTCCAGATGAGATCATAGACTCAAGGGCGCTTCTGTGCATAGAGAGAGCTGTCCCCACAAGGGAGGGGGTGCGGGGGGGTAAATGGAGCACATAGGAAGCCTGGGAGAGCGAGAGAGCCCGTGGATCTGAAAGGAGGAGGAATAGAGAGAATAGAGAGAATAGAGAGCTCAGCGCCAGGCAACAGGGAGGAGGAGATGAGGTGAAGTGAAACGACCGGGTAAAAAAAAGAGAGGTGTTTCAAGCATTGCTTGATTTCCCTTCAAACTTTGATCATTTCAAAGATTATTCATTTACTTTGTTTCCATTGTCGGAGGAATATTATGCTGTAGTTTTTTTGTTGTTTTTCTTTTTTTTTTTCAATTTAGAGGTAAAAGTGAAGTTGAATTTAGTAAAACCCTTTGCTGAATAACTTCGGTATCTCTCTACAAGCCTATATATGGGTGAGTAGTAGCTTTAGGTAATGAACCAAATGTCACTTAAGTTTTTGATGTTTTTAGTCTCATCCTACTTGGTTCCGTTATACTAAGTGATTTCCAAAATATTAATAAGTGGTTTTGTATTCTTATTGTTTTTTAACTCATATTATCCAAAATCTATACTAAAAGCCACAAAAAAGTGAAAGATGTGTCCTTCACAGTGCATGTTATATGCACTACACTAGTAAACATGCCTTGAACTGTCAATAAAATAAATGTCACATTTCGTGACCCCTCTCCCTAGCTAGACATTTTGAGATTAAAACATTCATTTAAATGCATCATCAATAAGAGACATCACAAAGATCATTGACAATAAACATGATCACACATACATTTGTTACTCTGTGTGTTGTACGTGTAAGGTCAAGAAGACCTCAGTGAGAAACAGAGTAGCAGCCTTTAGAAGAAACGCAGTTAAAGCCTCCCTCACCTCCTCAGCAGACACATGCAGGGTGAGTGGATGTGGTGGGGCTCTGGGGGCTCGTGACCATGCCCCTTGCTTCCAACTCAGACCAATAGACAGGCAAGTCATAGCTTCAACCAGAGGTCTGGTATACTATACCAGAGGTCTTCAACGTTTTTCAAGCTAAGCACCCCCTGTCTCATATAATATATTTGGTTGCTGGGTCAACAATGTGTATGGCGGCCTATGGTGGTGGCATGTTTAAAAGCATTTTGTAATTTTGGACTGTATGCAATGCTCATCCAATCAAATAATTGACAGATTAATATACTGTATGTATAGCTAGGTTGTAGTTATGTTAATGTATATTTTCTGACATTTATTTGGGCTCAAATAATTTGAAGGATTCCCTGCAGTACCTCAGAAGACCTCTGTACTATACTATTTTAGCATTCTCTCCATTCGCAACCCACACCGGTACGCAATTGACAGATTGCAGAAGGAAGCCTCATCAATAACGTTAACTGCTCACATCCCGGACAGACAATATATATAGAGAGGGAGAGAGAGAACCATATCCTTGTTCATTGTTCTGTGAGCGCTAGGTAAAATTGGGGGTACTGTTTACACCTACAGCATAAAGGTAAACACTAGTTAAGAGGTGTGTGCAAAACTTATTTTTGGTTATTGACGGTATTTCTGCAGCAAACTGTTTTGGGGTGATATGACTTGGTTTCAGGCCATGCATGGTAGATTTAGATGTCTGGGCGCTGCCTACATCAGACTCCACAGAAAAATGCTGTTACTGAAATGCCCATTTAAGAGACCAGAAGCGTACAGATCCATCACCACAGTAATTGAGCTAAATACAACATATTTTGTGTTTCTGGATTAACAGATTTAAAAAAGAAAAACTAATACAAACACAGATTTTAATGCAGAATTGAGTCTTCTATATTTTACTGTTGCTCAAAAGAGTCAATCATTTTCCAAAATTAAATAAAGAAATATACATTGAAAGTGCTTAATAAACATCAGAATTTAGTTAGCATTGCAGGACAATAAGTCAGATATCACATACTTTTTACACAAAAGCATACCCGCCTTTAGTCTCAAAGAAGCTAAGTGCTGTAGGCCTACACAAAGTTCCAGAGTTCTAATATTCATTATGCAAATTAAATACCTGCACCAATTACAGTCACTTACATAGCTATCGGTACTGTATATTATGTCATTAAATTTGCTCATTTGGTCGAATAACCAAGGCAATTATGAAGCATATCTTATTAGCAAAATAAATTAAGTAAAATAAAGTCCCAATTATTTATTTTTTTATAAAGTCTACTGGGTCTAGCATAAGTGATTGAATCAGTGCTCAATCTATTACACGCTATAGGATCTATTTAAACTTCTGTTGAACATGAAAAGGGAAACTGGCATGTTGAAGGGTTGGCTGAAAGAAATTACCTAAGAGGTTGGACACTTTAGAGCTCCTTCCTCTGCATAGAAACAGATAATGAGATCAGGTTGATTACTCTTGTATGGAGTAGAAATGCAAGTGAATGAAGCAGAGCGGGTGGAGTAAGAAGCACCTTTTAATCATTAATCAGATGCTGGTGTCAAGAGGAACCTTCATTATCTGGCTACACCTCAAGAGGGTGTGCTTATTGACTCCCTAAGCTCTGCTAGGCTTTAGTTCTTTTGACATGAGTTTGGAGAGCTTCATGTATGAGATTAGATAGAGATACGTGATATCATATGTAACTTAACCAAAGTATTGCGTTCTAATTTGTATCAAAAACAGACAACTACAGTGCAGTTCTCAAAGGAGTTGATGTGTTTTGGTAGCCTGGCTCCACCCGACTATTGCTCTCAGATCAGATTATAGTCTGGAAACCCTGGTCGATTTAACATTTGCATGGCCATCTGGATGGTGGACCAATCTGCGACCAGTGGTGAGGAGTAGGTGTTATGAAGTTGAAGTCAAGTGTTTGTTTTGAAATGGTGATTGAGAGTTGAAGGAGTCATTCCATGAAAAACACATTTATTCTTTTTTTTAAATCGTTTTTAAAAATAGTTCTGTTAGTGTGACTTGGAATTGCAGTTTGTTGGCAAATTGCAGTTAAATGTATCCACAGTAGCTCATCTCGGGAAGCTCAATTAGTTTTCTCAACACAGTTCAATTTACTGTTGAACCGTATGTGACTTTTGTTTTAACCAGGTTGATGTAAGACAAAGTAGAATGTCCTTACTTGACCAAGCACTTTGACATTGATGCACGGTCAAGCTTATTATTACATATATTAAATCAAATCAGATCAAAAACATAAGGATTGATTTTCAGACTGATGGCTGGATGAATTTCCATTTATAGAGAAAGACACTAAAGGACTTGCTGAATTTTTCTTAGATTGAAATCTATTTGAAGTAAGACTACAAAGAGAGAAAATCAGGATCTGAAAAGATCCACAACACAGCCTTCAATTTCACAGTCGGCCTACAATTTCTCCAGCATTGTGATACCATCCAATGTAATTTAGCTGAGAGTATCAGTCTGGAACCCCTCAATTCAAAAGCGATTGTCGACCGTTGAGGAGAACAGTCGGCCAATCAGTGGCCAAGTGAAGTTTTTTCCCAAGATGATGGCATCAGCATACGTCAGCTGATTGCCATTCTCACATTACAAAACATTTACAATGACTTGGTTGGAGAAGTATGGCAATCTCTGCAGTTTTATCAGAAAAGCAGTTTATAACGACATTAAAAGAATAACAGACAACATGTGTAGATTATGCACTGTGTGTTGTGCTACAAACTGGATCAATTAAGAGTTATTTATAAATTAGTGCCATTTACAGTGTAGATGGGTCTGTCAGATAATCCCTTTGTTAATGTTACGTGTCGTCAGTTAAAACACTGATTTATAAGATTTAAAACATGATTAGTATTGTAATTATTGTGTTGGTTTTTGTATTTAATTGTACGCAGGCGATGAAATGGACAGCAATAATCATGACTTCAGGTTTTTTTATGGGTTTGTATTTTGTTTGTAAATTGTTTGGGATAACAGGCCACGTTTTACACTAGTTGTGTAATTGGACAGACATGTTATTTCCCAATATTTTAGAGGAATTGAAGACATGTTTAGAAGAGATGTTTATTACATGTTTACGGTATCCATTGTAACAATGTAATGTAATGTCTAATGTTTAATGTTAATTATTCTGCTTGATTTGTCTGTCAAAGTACTTTGTAAGATGTTTAAAAACATGCTCTATACATCTTTGTATTTGCGATTATGTTTTATTCATACTAGACCCCAAATAGTGGTCTGTTATCCAGCCACTGACATTGTGCTATGAGGTATAAAAAAAGGTTGTCTATGCCTACGTGTACTGTATGTGCATACAATGTTGGAGTCCTGTCTGAAAAGACCTGATATTAAACGAAAATCCTGTGGATTATGTTCTTTGAATGTCTGAGACAAGATAGAAACAAGATAGAAATGCCCACCTTCCCCATAGATATCCTAAGATTATGTACGAGTTTTTTTCCAATATCTTGCTGAAAAGAAGATTACAGTAACTGGACAGTTGGCGTTTGTCTAAATGGAATCTGCAAATTGTCCAACTGGTATTTTGACTTTTTTAATGTAGGCACATCAGGGACAAATGCCCCACAGTGGAGCATTTCAAGATAGTGGTGAATTAAACACTTATTGGCTAAAATACTTATATTTTTATTTTGCCAATATGAAAGAATAGGCTTTGTTCCAAAATGTTTTGAACTTTTTCTTTACTGAACTTAACTGTCAAAAAAATAAAGCATATAGGCTTCTAGCCTGGCTCCGGCCGACTACTATTACTCTCAGCACAATTTTCCTTGGTTATAGTCTGAAAATTCTGTTGGCATGAACATGTTTGCAGTAGAAAATTGGGGTGACATTTTTGTTTTGGGGGCATAGTTGTCTTTTTGAAAAAATACAGTGCATTCACAATGTATTCACAGCGCTTCACTTTTACCACATTTTGTTATGTTACAGCCTTATTCCAAAATTGATCAAAATTCAACACACAATACCCCATAATAACAAAGTGAAAACGTTTTGTTTGAAAGTTTTGCAAATGTATTAAAAATGAAAACTAAAAACACATTGCTGAAGAATCTGGCTGTTCACAGAGTTCTCTAACCCCGCATATTCATAGAAAGTCGAGTGGAAGGAAAACGTGTAGTAGGAAAAGGTGCACAAGTAACAGGAATAACCGGAGCCTTGAATGAATTGTCAAGCAAAAGTCATTCAAAAGCTTGGGGGAGCTTCACAATGAGTGGACTGAGGCAGGAGTCAAGAGCATCAAGAGCCACCACGCACAGACGTGTCAAGGAAATGGGCTACAACTGTCACAATCCTCGTGTCAAGCCACTCTTGAACCAGAGGCAACGTCAGAAGTGTCTTACCTGAGCTAAGGAGACAAAGAACTGGTCAGTCGCTCAATGGTCCAAAGTCCTCTTTTCAGATGAAACAACATTTTGCATTTCATTTGGCAATCAAGGTCCCAGAGTCTGGAGGAAGAGTGGAGAGGCACAGAATCCAAGTTGCTTGAAGTCCAGTGTGAAGTTAACACAGTCAGTGATGATTTGGGGAGCCATGTCATCTTCTGGTGTTGGTCCACTGTGTTTCATAAAGTCCAGAGTCAACCCAGCCGTCTACCAGGAAATATTAGAGAACTTCATGTTTCCTTCTGCTAACAAGCTTTATGGAGATGCTTCTATCATTTTCCAGCAGGACTTGGCACCTGCCCACATCTCCAAAAGTACCAATACCTTGTTCAATGACCATGGGATTACTGTGCTTGATTGGCCAGAAATCTCACCTGACCTGAACCCCATAGAAAATGTATGGTGCATTGTCAAGGGGAAGATGAGAGACACAAGACCCAACAATGCAGACGGGTTACGCTGCTATCGAAGCAACCTGGGCTTCCATAACACCTCAGAAGTGCCACAGGTCGACACTTTCCCTATAGATGATATTACAGGATATGTAAATCTCTAGAACAATATTTTCCTGATTTAACTCCAGTCTTGACAGACAGTGCAGAGACCGATGAACACTTAGAATCTGCAAACAACAATTAGTGCTAATATTTCATTAGCACGCCATATGTCTATCTTTGCATGGTTGTCTTTGTTAATAAATGAATTGTTAATTATCTAGCTTATACATTAAATCCAATTAGCTTCTAATGAATTCAGGACGTTAAGTTCTTAGTCTAACTAATAAGTCCTGACAAGACTTGTTTCAGACTTGTGTGCATGCACGTCTACCCCCGCCCCCCCACACCACACACACCCAACCCCCGACACACACACACACACACACACACACACACACACACACACAGAATGAGTTTGTATGGCACCCCTGTTGATCTCAATGCACTCTCCTTGAAGAGTTGATAAACAGCCCACTGTGCTTGTTGCCCCTCCCTATAGAAGTGTACACAGAACCTCACAGACACACTTGCCATCTCGTTGTATCTGTGGTTGCTTCTACACATGCCTGCAGTCAAGCCATCTGTCTGTCTGATTACAAATGACTGATTATGGGCATGGCATGGCTCGGCGCTCTGCCAAGCGGGGAGGGAGCCTCGGCATTGGCACAAGGCAGTCTGTGTGAGCGTGTGATGTGATAGCATGTCGCCATGTCCTGGGCCGGGCACATGGGTGAAGCGACAGTGGGGCTGCCACGGCGATAGGGCGGACATGTTTGAATGGAGAAAGAGGAAGAGCATGAAAAGGAGGCTAACCGAGCAAGGCAGGGAGCGCCGCAAATATCCAGCGTATTCCACAGGCATTGATTTACATTGTGCCACAGGCTAAATGGGAAATGTATCAGCTCCACTCTACTGCATACCAATGTGGATGCCACACGCACACATGCACACACACACACAGAGAGAGAGAGAGAGCTGGGACATGTTTTTTGCAAACAGCTGAAGGTACTGATTAGATTGTGAGCTCTGCTATTGTTGGCACTTTGAGGCCACCATAGCCAGTTTGTGAATATTTATTTTTCCCACAAATCTGTTACACAGTAATATCTACAGTGCCGTACATGCAATAGGTGGTTTAGGATCGACTGCCTTGCTTGGAAGGTGTACTAAGTGAGGCTGACACTGAGAGCAACAGATCTAGGCTGCAATTATTGCTAAATTTACAGTGTGGAATGAACTGAAACGTGCTAAATTGAACAGCTAATATACAGCTATAACGAGCTGCCATGGACTGGGACAAAGACATTGTTAATGGTTTGTCATGATGACAAAACAAAACGATTCAGTGAAGTTGGAAGGTATGCTGTAGTTCTGTCCCACAGTACTTCTGTCCATTTGTTGCCCTGGTGCATCAATGATCCTTGAGCGCCAAGGCAATGCCCAATACCTCTCCCCAACCTTGACCACAAATAAAGGATTTAACCCGTTGTTACTCCAAAAAGAAATGAGGAAAAGCTGCGTTTTGAATGCTGAAAAATGTTTCCTGGGGAGCATTGGGCCAGAACCCCTAGTAGCCACAAATATGTATTGGCCTCTGCTGTTCGCATAATGCCTAATACAGCATACCAGACCTTGACATGTTCCATTACAAGATAATCAACGATCTTCGCTTCATCTGTGAGTGCTCGTAATGTTTTGGCTCATCGGTGTATATTTCCGTTCTAAAGCAGTTTATTATCGAGGTTCCGCGACTATGTGCATTCGTTTGAGTGTGCTTACGTGTGGGTATCTTGATTGTGTTTGAAGTGATAGTGTTTGCTGCCATGGCAGAGCAGGATGGAAGCATCTTCCTCTCTTTCCTGTCTGTATTCTCTGCTCCTCTTCTTTGTTTCTGTAAGCGCTTAGTTATTGATGTTCTCGGCTGTAAACGCGAGTGCTATCCATCAAAGCCCGGTCTACTGTGGGCCCGTGTCCCATTGAGGTTAGCAGCAGCTCATTGCCAAGTATGGGCAGGCAAGGAGAAGTGCTAACACAGGATTGAGAAAGTACAAGGTGTGAAATACTGGTTGTTGTTTTTTTTAATGCGTGTCTTAATGGAGCTTTAGTGAATGTCCATGATAGATATTGCAGAATGAGAGATTCATAAAAGGAGCATTAATGCTGTCACTTATGCTTTTTAAATATGGAGGCAAATTATTCATATAGTAATTATTATGGAAACACTCAGACAAACAGGTCATTATGTTAAACAGTACAGTAACAGACACTTTTCACCTATATATCTGGACTTACCTAAAGTGTGGCCATTTGGCCCATTCCATTAACAATACTATCTTTGACCTAAAAGCAGATATGTAACCTAATGGGCTAGGCAATAGTAACCAGTTAACAGTATCAAAGATGCTTAGTACCTTGTACTTCTCCCTGTACCTGCGAATGTACCCAGTGATGGACTGTTTTTGCAGCTGAATTTGAAATTAGTGTCAACGTATAATTTGTGCCCAAATATGTGGCCTCTTGCTGCCTTCAAAATAGTTTTAAATTGGCAACATTTACCATAAAACAAGCTTTGCTTTAATTAAAATGTTTTATTATTATTTTTTATTCAAGCCACAATATAAATTGCTATTAGTAGTAGAAGTAAGATTGTTATTATTAAAGCTTGATAATAATGTTTTGTGTAAATCCACACTGTCACACAAGTATATATCCTGTATTTAGAAACACTACATTATTTTAGTTGCAAATGGAATATTTAGTGCGTGATAGTGTATCTGTAGTGTTCAATAGCTTTCACGTAGCAGGTTCAACGTGATTCATCCATATTCTCATTTTCTTTTTGAAATTGTGCCTGTGCCTCCTTCTGCTCATCTGTCATGGTGACTACCCCCTGAAGCAAGGCAATAAAGGTGCCTTGCTTCAGGGCACAAACAGTAGAATTCATTAATAATCCAATCAAAGCATCCCTTGCTAAGACAAACGCAACAAACGGTGTCTTAGAGAATAATATGTCTTGCCTCATATCTAATCTCTCTCTGCTTCAGTGTGAGAGAGATAAAGTTAGACCTGTCCAAACTTTTTATAAATGTCATCACATTGTTTAGCTATAAGCATTTTGATTTAATTGGTTAATACACTTTAGAACATCCTGGATATTTTTAAAAGCAAAAGTTTAACTAAATAAATGTGTTCCTAAACTGAACTGTTTTTGACATTGGTGCTCCAGCTTGCAAAGGGTCGGTATTTACATTTACGGCATTTGACGCTTCTATCCAAAGCAACTTACGCGTACTACATGTGTCAATAGTTGGACAGGTCATGCAACAGCATTTGTAAGCAAACAATACTACCTTAGAATAGTTCAAGCATCTTCCTAATGGCCTAAAATAATAAAGTGCTAAAGAATGGGAAAATCCTGGATATTGCTAAAAGTATAACTAAATAATCTTGCGTTTTACCTTGACGCTCCAGCTTTGAGAGGGTCTATACAAGGGTAAAAAAACAGAAAGTGACAGGTTGTTACAGGTAGCTAAGCAACAATGTTAACATCCATATCAAGAAGAAACATGGCCTCCATTTAAATTCTCACTACACTCCCTGTGTGTATCGAGTCAGCATTAGCCCTTAAAGATATGGTCAGCTATTGCAAGCTAATTGTAAGATAATACACTTTTCAGTGGTAAATGGTAAATGGACTGCATTTATATAGCGCCTTTATCCAAAGCACAGGGGAACACAAGGAAGAGAACACAAGGAAGAGAACACAAAGAAGAGAACAGCAGAACGTGACATCTTGAGGCAGCGGACACTGATTGACCAGCAAAAACCTGGTCTAAAGTCAGTGTGAGCGCATTATCGATAGTGTCGCCAATGGCAGGTGGACAACGTGTGTACACTCTGCTTGTTACAGGGACCTGCAGGAGTGCACATATATGATAGGATTATACATTAATAGAGTACAATGTGAAATGTCATTAGTGTGTAACCTATACATAAATATCATTTAGGAATCTCACTATTGCCGAGATGGCCTGCTCCAGCACACTTGCCTGTATATTAGCAATTCGCCCATGATGCAAGCGCACCTGGATTATTAAAGGGAATGGGAGATGACACGGACTGGTTTATCGTTTGTTACTCCCAAACACATTCATGCATAATGAAAAGAGTAAGTTCCACCCCTTTGGACCACGCGCCCGGTGTACTGATCGTTTATTCCGCCGTTAAAATAGCAGACCTGGATTTGGATACGCCATAAACACAATTTGCGTTCAACCACTCAAAGCACTGTACAGTATAGCCTCACATTCACCCATTCACACACCATGCAAGCCGCCACCTGACCCCCCGGGTTAGGCAGTTATGGTGAAGGGTCTTGCTCAGGGACACCTTGACACCTGGTGAGGAGTTAGCAAAGTAATTTCCTATGCTGTTAGCTCCTTTTTATAGGTATGTGAATGAGTCACCAATTTTCTTTTGATATTTGGATTTGCAGTTATTTAAACCTTTTGAATCAATTTCAAGTGATTCCCAAAAGATAATGGCTTGTTCTTTCATGTATAATCATTTAAGGTCATCATGTGATTCTTGCCATGAAATGCAACCAGACTGATGGGCTAAAATACCATACAGCAATCATTTTAATGTTTTAGAATTATTAACACATGTTCAGCTGTTCATCATAAGAACAAACTGAATCCCAGACATGCGTAGATGCAGCAAGATGTGCAGAAAAGTGAGTCACGCAAAAGTTCCTTTAAATGTTGACGGTGACTAAATCAAATCCTCTCTAAGAGAGAAACAAAATATGTAGGGCTACAAGAGGAATAATGGAGGTTTGACTAGGTGATGAATGGGCAAAGGAATTGTAATAGTGGGTTCAGGCATCAACTCTCATAACGATTAAAAAGGTCACTGGATTTTTGACTCTGCCGTGAACTTGCTAAAAACAAATGTTGTCAAACATTGTCATCTGAATAAGAACGTGGTTCACCCTAGCGAGACAGTTAGAACAGGGCGTACCGACATTTAATAGATTGTGCTGCACTTATGAATGGGGTAACTATGTGTTACTCTGAGGTCTCTCCTCCGGGAGTTCTCAGACTTCAGTCTGAGGTCTAGTAGTGTATATCTGAAACCTCTGTATAGTTTATGTGGCTAAAACGAAGTCACAGAAGGAGAAATTGATGTCTGCATTTCTTTGACAAAAGCAAAACAACATAGGAAAACAACAGGTCAGTGAATTATGGAGATAGAAGTTAAGAGAATAACATTGAGAAGGAAAGAGAAGGTACAGCTCAAATGATAAAGATTGTAGGGACTAGATTGGTAGAACAAACAAGTAATAATACGGGGGTTTGGAGGGCCGTATCAGTTGGGGAATATGATCTAACCACCTTGTAACCCAATAAATATGGGACAGATTGGTGTTTCTGGTCGAATGTTAATGTCTATCTTCCTTGTGGACATTCAGCAGTTTTCCATTTATATGTTAAAACGAGAATGGTCAGAATATTATAAAAAATGTAAATAACAAAAATTGAAAATAATTGAAAATTAGGCATATTGTTTAATCCAAACAAATTCTACCTATCAATATATTATATGAGATTTTCCAGGCATGTTACTTGGCACAGCTGGTTTTTGTTATTAACATACTACTGTGATCGTGAAGCTCTTTTTACCATTAATTTATTAACCTTGCTAATTAAAAACCTTAACTTGTCATAGTTTCTTTTTTTGCTTATATTAGTTTAAGTTATTTTTGCATGAAGTTCTTTTGAGAGGGTTGAGCAATATTTCTAAATTTGACATTCCTTAAAATTGGCTATAAGAAAGCTATGTTGATTAGTTACAGTAAAAATGTATATTGAGTTAGAAAAAATGCAATAATCACCAATAAGGTGGCAGAAAGAAAGGTGTCAGCCAAGAAAAGGTTTGTTTTGACAGTGAGGTGTAGCTAGATACTGGGCCTGCTCATAATGACTGGAGAATAAACCCACAATTTTTCCGTCACTGGGAAAACGACTTTTGAAAAATCACAGTTTAAAAGCAACAAGAGCATGAAATGAAGAGAGAGAGAGAGAACAAGAGACATAGAAATAAAAACTACACATTGGATAACATGCAAGTTGAACAAGCCAGAAACAAGCAGAATGGCAAAGAGCAGGTGACCAATAAGATGTTTCCTGGACAAAGATGTCACAAGACACACACTGTGATGTACACGCGTCTTATCTCAACTCAACCAGCAGAAATTAACCAAATTAAGAGTTTTGAAGGAGCCACTTGACAAGAGTTTTCTTTCTTCAGTGTATTTGCTGATGTGTGCAAAGGTTTGTAACAGAGAATGAGATGTCTAAGATTGTAAGATGTCTAGATCTCTGCGTGTGTGTGTGTGTGTGTGTGTGTGTGTGTGCGCGCGAGAGTTTTCAACAGGGGTTGGGAATAAACAAAAATGAGAGAGTGTGTGGAATTAGAACATGGGCGTAGACTTGGTTTGAACATTGGGGGGGGGGCATACAAATGTGGGGAGGGGATTCTGGGGGTCAAAATACACTTGTTCTAAATATTGAGGAACACGTCCCCTGCATACACCCCCTTCCCCCCAAAAAAACCACGCCTATGATTCAGACCTCTCGGTTGTTGCTCCAAGACTGTGGAATAATCTTCCCATTTCTGTCAGATCATCCCTTACCATCAACACTTTTAAGTCTCGTCTTAGAACATATTTATATTCTGTGGCATTCAAGTAGCGTTAATGACACCTGTGCTTTTTGGGTTTGGTGTTTTTAATTTATTGTATGTTGTATTTTATTGTTGTTATTGCGTAACTCTGTACAGCACTTTGTTCACCTTATGTTGTTTTTAAATGTGCTTTATAAATAACTTGACTACAAAATGGACACGTATAATAGTCATTAGCATTCTCAATCTTCCATCTATCTGGGATTGACACTAGGAGTTACCTTGGTTTGCTTGTTAGTTAAGTGTAAATAGACTATAAACCGGCGATAACAGTTAAAATGCTAACGAAATAAACTAAATTGTATATCTTGTTCTTAAACTGAAAATAAATGATTTGGATGTGTGTCAATTTGAAAATATAACAATTTAGATTAATTATTTAAAATGAAAAACCATTCAGTAGGTGAGTTAAGATATATACACTTAGCTTCATGCCATTCATTTCACATTGTAAATTAGACTTGTCAGTAGTTTGAACATGATACAGTATAGGTCTACAACATTTTAAGTAATAAGTAATACAGGTCAATTTGATCTGTGCTCTCGTGAATGTGGCAATGTGCAATGTGTGACAAACATGCTACACTGTAATGTGCAGTGCAGTAAGAACTAAGAACAAGTGCCTAATATTTAATGTATTTTTGTAAGTTATCAATGCTGGCAAACACACTGTTATACTCCAAACACCTTGAGATTAAAATATATTGTAGCTTTAATAAATGTGGTATCTTGCATTCTGGATAATATAGGAGACATGCAAATGTATACAATCATTTAAATCTAACCTCTATACAAAGCAAAGTCTGCAGAAAACACCTTTGTACAGATAAATTCTTGAGGTAATTTGTGCACTAGCAACAACACAAACCTAAACTGCAAAGGAAAGCCTCAAATTAAACCAATCATTCTCACAAGACATGCAAGTCAATATGGTCATGAATATGGAGGAAGGCCTGTGCAACCAAATCCTCTAACCGATAAAAGCTGCTCCATTACCCTTCATATGATACTCCCAGGGTCCAAATGTCTGGTGAAACCATGACCTCAAACATGCTCTCTCTGACCTTAAAGCTTCTACCTCAGATTAAATAAGACACCATTTTGCGGCCATAATCACATTCAACCTATACTGACATGTTCAAACTGCCGGTGTGGGAGTTTACACTCTGGCGCTGCATCGGTTTATCCTAAATGTCATAGGTCACAGTGCACACCACATCATTACTTTGGTACCATATGGAATATATAAATAAATTACATATTCTGTTGTTTTTAATTGTATAATGGCAACTTTATGATATTGTTTAGATTTCTGGCATGGCATTGACGCTTGTGATGCTTGAAGTGCTTGCTTTTAATCTGTACTTAGAAAAATTAGCTAATGATTTTTTCCCCAGCAAAACCAAATACAAATGTACACGAATCAGAATTTGATCAACACATTTCAAATAGTGGTGTTAAAATATGAATACATTAATGTTTGTGAAACAGCATATTTAAAGTGTAACTCTGCTCCCCAGCGCTGAGTCTCTACAACCACTACAACTTTGAAAAATGCATCAAGGAGCTGAGTGAGGGGGGCTGAGAGGGGGACCCCTCATTATTTGTAAGATAACATTTGAATTTGATGGCGTATGAGCGTACTTAGTGTACCATTAAAAACCAGCCAGGTCCTGGGGTGATATTTAACGGATATGACGTGGAGATGGGTTTTCAGCACATAAAATGGAGATTTTTATCATAACTGTAAAACATGTTTTTTGTCAATATTAACACCAGCATTGATGTCTCTCATTACAGACCAATCCTATTGCTTTGTTTACAGCAAAAAAAAAAAAAAATCACATTTTAGGGTGCATTTACACTTGAATAGTTTTCAATATTCTATAACAAATTATGAGCATGGTCTGTAATTAAAAAAATGTGTCAATGCAAAATAAATGATGACCATGTTCTTGCTTTACTTTTTCATGCTGCAATCCATTGCAGGTTGGAAGATGGTATTTCCGAGTCTGTATTATTGACTTTCAGTCTAAACTTGGGCTTGAGAAATCTTGGCTGAGTTTCCAACTTGAAGTTTCCGAATTCCAGCTTGAATGAGCGTTCCATTGAATTTTTGAGTTTGAGTACAATGGATTGCACCATTACCTCTCAGTTAGCCTTTTTTATGTACTGAGCATATGTTTTAGTGTGGTATTTTACATTGTGTGCCATTTAGCAGCACACTAATGTGTGGTATCTGTTGTTATTACTGTTCAGATCAGAGTACAAATTCAACCTGTGGCCTACTTTATCCTCTTTTGCCCGAACACCATATACTATAGGCTATCTGGATCTGATTTATTATATATGGCACATGACGCCCTCTCTTCCAAATTACTACATTATCTGCAAATAATGACAAACCATAATCTTGTCCCACGCATGTAAATGTGTCATTTATCATAATATTAATCTCATTTCCTCCACTTTTACCCATCCACTGAAAACAGGGGTTTACTTGGTGGCTGTTGAAGAGGTTGTTTCCTCATCCCAGTCTTCCATGATTGATGGTGTATTGAACTCAGGAACTCATGCTTTATTGGAGTGAGTGTGTCCACCAGCAATCATGTTCCCTTGTTCATAATGAGTATTCATAAAAACACACTATAGGCTTATCTGAATATCCACCCCTAGTGTTACGGCCTGGCTCCACCCCTGGCGTTACAGCCCGGCTCCACCCCTAGTGTTACAACCTGGCTCAAAGGCTGTAACTAAACTGCAAATTAACCTACAGAATAAATCACACCATGAGACGTGAACGTCTTTAGGTGCATGTACTGATACAGGTATGTGGTGCGTTTTGCTTGCTAACTTAACAAACAACGTATGTGGTGGAGGGTGCACTGTTTGCATCAGGAGGAGGGTGAGGGACACTGTGCTGCAAAAACCATAGACCTATTATTATAATCTTTATTTGTTTGGCAGAGACTTCAACTCTGAAGAAAAATGGAAAGGTCCATGGAAAGGTGTTTATTTGTTTTTGCACTTATCTGTATGCATGCATACACTTAATACATAGGGAACATTGTGGTGTAACGAGATGAGTTCAAGGGGATGAAGAAGAATTAATGAGATTGGATCATGAACAAAACAATATTGGTGAAGTGGCTCTTTTGCCACATGCGCAGTACAAACAGAAGATTACCTTGCAACCTGTGACACTGGAGCTCCCGATCTCAAGCCTCGTACATGTGCGCCGTAGTACAACAGAAAATACAACAAACATTTTTGTTTTTGGACTGTACTTTTATAATTGTAGGCATGTTTTGTTTAATATTAAGCATTGACACTAAAAGTAGGATCGATGTTGTGCTCGCTAATACGCTGGTTGTTACTCATACAAGAGAAATGCACGCGCAGCAAAGCAAACATTTTGCGGAGCAGGAAAGCCGATAACTAATTTATGAATGGGGTGTTTTACAGTGGGTTCTTACGGCTGCAGTACCACTCGTCGCACACACGTCATGACTGCTTCAAGCCTAGAGTCAGACCCTGCACTTCTGCGCAACAACACATATACATAAAGGCCCAGGTGCACTTCATTAAAGTAATTAGGGCCTACTCATCCAGCCAGGGAGAATACTATCACAAGCCCTGTATAACAAGGCAGGGCTGTCACTAGTAAAAATGAACCTGTAAACAGAAGCCTTTACCTAGCTTCTAGCAGGTTTAACAATGATGTTCGAGCCAGCTGGCATGTTTGCATGCACTGTAATACTGTATGTAATAAGTGACTGATGACTGACATGAAATGTTTTTTTTGTTTTTTTTTTTACTCAAAACTCAAAGAATATATTTGTAATGGCTGGGAACAAAGAAATATAGTTGTGAATTGCAAAATGTTTTTAGAAATGGAAAACGGATAATTTGAGTTAATGTGTGTGTAGACATGTTGCTCTTATTCTTACAACCATGTTCACCAATTATTAGCAGCATGTAAATGCTCTAACCTGACATTTTTTTGTAATGCATGACAACTTGAAGTCAACTTAATTAAACTTTACAAATGGGTTTATTTCAAATAATTTCAGTGAAAAAAAACGGAACGTTTTAAGGTTCTCTTAGCACTAACAGACCGTACAAAGGCATGTGTCAATAGCCCTGTTTCACTAACTAACAGTGCTGAATGCAACAGTTTGAAATGTGAATTATCAATGGAAATGAAATTTGGTTATTTCAATTATATATTACATAAGCTGTACTGTATATAAACCTTAAAAACCTTAAAGCATGTTGTTAAAACAATATTTGTAATGAAGTACTGTAAATGTTCACCTTTTCGTTTGACTTGTCCTGTTTTTGTATTCATTGGACAAAGACAGTGGATCATCTTCTTCACTGTTGACTCCTCTGTTTTCAGTGCTGAACACAGCCACAATCCCAGAGGAAGTTGGCTATTCATAACACACAAAGAATAAACTTCTTTCTGTTTTCAAACAACAATAGAAAGTACTCATATCAGTGGATTCTCATGTATGGGGGTAAATATCTGCTAGGGATGTCACGAGAACCGATACTTCGGTACCAAGTCGATGCCTAAATTCTGAAAACATGACGGTACTCGTTTATGGAGGTACCGGAGATCCAACCTAGGCGGAGTGCGGCTGCAGCTGCGCCTCAAATCGTCAAAAAGAAAAAAAGCAATTAGCCTACTTTGCGTTCAGGTGGATGATCAGAGAATAATATTCACAAAAACCAGTATGCAAACAGTGCCTTTAAACTTTCCAGCAAATTTGGATTGGGCTTTTAACCCAATTCCAATCAGAATAGTCCATGTAAACGCAGCTACTTTGATTTAGCCAGCCACTACCTTCTGTCATTAAAGGCAGGGTCAGTCATTCTTGCTAACTTTGAGCTCAAAGATAAACAGTATTGCTCTGCGGTCCTCCACGGAGCGCCTAACACATCGAAATGCATTGTCAAGCAAAGCGTGGTGCTACGACAAGCGGTGTTCGCCACTTTGTTTATGTTCATATTTAAGTATTATTTTTTTCTACACGCACAGTAAGCTAGTGAAATGTGAGGAGATGTTTGTTGAATTTGACCAAAAGTGTATTAGCTTACATTTAGCTTGCAATAGCTGCCAACACCTTTAACTGAATGGGTTACATCACATGCCAAACTATCTACATTCGTATTATGTGTTATTCTTATTCTAATTATCTACATGTTGGCTCATGACAGGCCCTTTGTCTTCATAGGCCCTGGGACTTAAGTCCAGGTAAGCCCCGGCATTAAAGCAGGCCTGGTCCATATACATTACTGTACATTTCATTTAACCCATGTTCTAAGTGATCACCTACCTAAATAGAAATGAACTGTTGAGCAGGTTGCAATATTATAGTTGTGATCTATTAATCAGCATTAATGTATGGAACATGAAACCACGTTATACTATATCCCTATTTTCCGAGTCCAGATAGCAAGCCAGTTAACCACCGAGGCCAACTGCGACACGAAGAGCTTTTATATAAATAAATGTTTTCACTTATGCCAACGTGACCCTCGCCGCCTGACAGCCATGAGAGGCGGCGGATTATTGGATTCCTGGATTGATCGCTGGGTCGAGACGACATGACATGTCTCTCTCAATCTGTATCCCCAGATCCTCTCATTGTTCTCCTCGCCTGCCAGTCCATTTTCCACACGCCTGGACGATCGAGAGTTATAGGGGCACTTTGAGCCAATTTGATGTATCTATAATTTTCAATTCAATCAGCATTTTAGGACTGTCAGTGGTAGCTACGTTTACGAGTCTCTCTGTGTGTGTGTGTGACAGACAGTAATATATAGTTTGAGTGTGTACAAAATTAATTTAGCTTCATGTAGGCTATTCTCAAATGATTCAGAAGAACATTTAATTCACAAAGGAAAAGAAAAGGTTAGACACCTTATCTCGCAATTACGAGAAAGGGTCTCGTAATTCCGCGATTATCTAGCTGCAACAAACAGTGCGTGAGGGCCAATGAGTGAACATGAGCACTGGTGAAAATTCCGCTGAGATTCCAGATTTCCGCCAGCTCGCTAATTAGCGGCACGCCAGTTGCATTAGGTTTGAGCTGCTAACTGAAGTCGTGGAATGTGTGTTTGTTTGCGAGCACAAGCGTGCATGCGTTAGAGATGGTAGTGCAAGACGTAATGATGCGTGGATGATGAAGTAATGAATGAAGGAAGGAGGAATAAAGACATAATTGATGATGATGGATAAAGGAAAGAAGTCGTGATGGAAGAAGGACTGCATTAATTATGGAACACTGGATGAAGGAAACGAATAAATGAAGGATTAAGTAAGGACAGATACAGGCAGAATAGTGAGCAAAATAAATACATTAAATGTTCCATACGTCACTCTTATTTATCAAGATATATTAAGTAAAAACATCTTATTTTTTACAATGCTGGATATTCTGATTTTGAGGGCTGTAGATCAGAACATAATGTATATACAGAAACCTACACAGACACGTGGAAAAGCAAAGAAAAGTGACATTTTCACAATTCGGGAATTTTAAGCAATTAAGAATGAGTACATTAAATATGCATCAATGAAGGATGGACGATTGATTATGGATCGGTGAGAGATGGAAAAAAATATTTTGAAGGAAGAATTCTCTTTTCTGTTTGTCAGTGTGGCACTATAGGTCTTATGCATGGCACTATAGTAATTTGCCAGTCCACTTAAAAATGCCTTATAAGCACAAATTTAACGGACAGAAACTAATACCAATTCATCCTAAAGCTACTGATAAGTGAGGCAATCTGCTTTCTATGCATAAAATACAGACAGGAATGTTAAGTGAGGCTTTTCTAAACGTATTAAAGACTATTCTACCATTTGCTGATGCATATATAGTTCTAGTCAGTTTATGCACTCACTGCAAAAATAACCAGTGAGGAATGTATTATTATTCCCAAGTCGGCTATTTTAAGTGGTTTTGAAAAAGAAAATAACAATTTGCTTTTTTGGTAGTACTTCATTACTTCATTATCTATTTGTGAGGATGTTTCTGTTCAATAGTAATTAAAAAAATGTAAATTGTCTTCTGACAAAGGCATCTTTAATGAATCCACTACTGGAGTTGGTTGGGATGGGAATTTGACTTATCATAATTAGCACATAAAGCCATATTCTTTAGCGTAGGGCAGTGGTTCTTAAACTGTGGGTCGGGACCACCCGGGGGGTCATAAGACACAGAGCAGGGGGATGATTTTCAGAAATTAAGTAACATTTTAAAATTATTAAAATGGCATAGTTTAGCCATAATTTTTAGAAGTTAGTTTATACATTACTTTGATGTATTCTGCTACTAGCCTGTATTAAAATACTATCAAATAATAATATGGATGTTATTCTTCTACCATTAGTTGGACAGGTTATACACTAGCAATTGTAAGCAACCAATAATATGTCAATAGTTACAGCATTTTGTCATCATGTCTACCACGCAATTATAAATATAATATAAATATATAATATAATATAAATATAATTAAAACATACAACAGCAAAGTCCATAGGAGCCTGAATATAGAAGAGCATAGTACTAAAGTGCTATAGTAAGTATATGAGAGCATTTTCTTTTTCAAGAGAGTAGAGAGAAAAATAGTTATTATTGAGTGCTAAGAGGTGAGGATGTCGTGTGAAGAGGTGCATCTTGAGTCTCTTGCGGAAGATGGGTAACGTTTCAGCAGTTCTGACTGTTGCCGGAAACTCGTTCCTGCAACACCATCCCAAATTATTGTATTGGTCGGAATGGCAAATCAGACAACAAACACTGATGTCGTCATGACAACAAACACTTTTGAATCGAAGGATTCCATACTGACACCTGAGGTGCGTTCAGATTTGGTGAACATAGCGAACATTTTCAAACATACTTGAACAGTTTTGCGTTCGCATTGCGTTTGCCGCGAACGTTTGAGGAGGTAGTTCTCGGCGAACACACGTTGAAGCTGAACGAAGGGTGACGGTTTAAATCTAATATTTTTGGAATGTTTACACAAATCGTTTAAAATCAGGATGGTATCACGAGGCTGACGGTAACATACATCAAAGAGTAACATTTTATTATTCGGTCAATATGTTGTGATTAAATAACATGACAATCTATGATTGCAGGTTTTGTCCAAAGGAAAATATGATATAACAAGTAAATTGAGAAAAGGCTTAGAAGCAAATGGCAAAAGTGAGAGCTTTTGATAAAAATGCATTGTTAGACAACACGTATGTAACCTCTTAAGTTTCTTTGTTGTTTCTGTACATGCAAAAAGTAAGAAATAGTGTTCAAAATCTTAGATCTGTAAGATATCAGCCGTTTAGTCTGTTTAGTATGCCAGAATATAATGCTATGTAATCAAAATAGGCAGTTCACTGTGGTAAAATGAAGGCATATAAACAACAGACCAGATTATTCAGATAGCCATGTTAATTTGCTAGTTCTGCCTCTGCAAAACATAAATAAACAGTTACATTAACCAAAAACAGATTGCTATTCAGTTATGGCACTCCAAATCATAATGTATGATTTGCCATGCCTTGTTAACATCAAATAGATGGGCCTACCAAAGGGGGGATTCCAATGCACCATCTGCAGCTATTTCTCCTTAAGACATGATGTTCTTGACAGCTCATTGTTTCATGTTTTCGCTAAATTCTCAGATCTTAGGTTGAATGTGAAGAGACAAAATGAGGTTAAAGAGAGCAGGTTGGTTTAACTTGTGTTTATTTTTAGTAATATCAGCAGTCCAGCAACTGAAAACCCACAGATGGTTAGGCGCCAAAAAGTCAAACAATAGCTGCATAAATACTTACAATATGGAACTTGGAGTTCACCCAAAAGAAAGACAAAACTATTTCCATGATATTAAACACCAGGACCACGCTCTCGCTCTGCTTTTATGATGCTGTTAATCACGGCAGAACAAATGATTCCCTGTCAGAATGAGGTCAGTCTGGCGTCTACAAACCTATCTGCTTCATTCTGTGTTTGTGTCTTCTGTGGTAAGATTTCACCAAAGGTCTGTCCGTTTCTGTCACATGTAATTGATGTTTTGTCAGCCTCCGTGGCCTTGTGATACTTATCTGTCATCCGCGAAGTGCCATTCACGTCTCTGTGGAAATAGAGAGGACCTTGTGGCTTTGACTAAACTGCCTGCTTAAACACGCCACTTTCACTTTTCATTACCTCCTGAACGGTAGAGAAACATTTTCCCCATCTTTTTTTATCTCGCTTGCGGCCTCAAGTTACCACCCTCCACCCACCATGTTTTAAACGCTACTATATTCCATGTGTTGCTATGTGAATACCTCATTGCCCAGCGCATCTTATCAGCAAGTAGCAAGACTACTACTGAAATTAGCTAGGCATGCAGATCAAAGGTCAAAGCCACCAGAGCACCACACAGGAATGGCCACATGCTAGGGCAGAACATGTAGCACTTCTAATCAGACACGTTAGGATCATTAGCACAATAGAGCGGGCCAGGTTTTCCTCCATCACACAAACACACACAGATTCCAAAACTCTATACATTAATTGCCATATTTTCCATTATCACATTTCTTCATCTCATTGATATTCTTGTTGCTTTCTTCAAATGCCCCTCCAATCTGTCTCTGTTATTCATGAGGTAGAGGACACCTGTCTATCTGGGCTCAGCCTGGCTCAGCGTGACAATATATTATCTCCAGAGACCCACTTTGTCTTGGCTCTCAAATGACCGAACGCTGTGCGCAAATCGCGCACAAATAATGGCTGTCCAATCCCATAGCAAGTGGCATTGCCAGGAGCTCTATTTTTTATATTAAAGCCAGTTGGATGTATTGTATTAGCATCTAGAATAAAACTAAATTTATTTTATTATTCTATAGATGTATAGTGACGTAAGATAATGTGGAGGCCTATGTGTCTATATTGTATGTGCCTGTATTTATTTACTTATTGTATAATTGTATTGACTGTGGACTGCTGGTGGAAACCAAATTGCCCCTCAGGGACATTAAAGTTTTACTCTACTAGTATACCATTTTTATAAATGGGTGAAATTAACATTTCTAAAGTTATTACATTATTTGTTTTCAGATTTGTGTATGTGTAATCCATGCTGCTGCATGTTTAACTACAAGAATGCATGTATAGATCAACGAGATCAACCTTATTCACGCAATTAAGTAATTCATCTGTCAGGGTGGGTAGGAAGGACCCAAACACAAGAGAATCGAGCAGGAATCATGGTTTTATTAACGGGCTGACCACAGGCAGGTGCACACACGACAAACAGCCACCACATAAAAAATATAAATCTAATTAGTTGAAATACTGGTTTAAAAATATATATACATAATACATACATAATACATGAGTTATGATAATTTAAATGATTGTTAAATGAAGTGAGTTAAATAATAAAATAATAAATAATCGTGATATTATCGTCTATCCCAATTATTTTGGCCAGGATAATCGTGATATAATTTTTTCTTATCGTCCCATGCCTACTTGGGTAGAACCACGCAACACCTGTTATCCAATGACACTGCAGCTAGTAACTCAATCGAGAGAGGAACCAGTCAGGATGCAAGTGAGACCAAGACCAGTCCCAGACAGCAGAACAAATAGGAGCAAATAGGAGCTAGAGCACCAGCCTATGTCAAACAAAAGACAAACCGATAATTCTCCTTCACAATGGGCCACATCAACAGGGTGGGCAGAGGAGAGATTCAGTTAACATTTGAAGGACTTTCCTATATACTGGAATTTAATAAAAGCAAAAAGAGTAGACCTCTAAAGGGCTGTGGTATCTCTACTGTCAAAGTCATTGCTTTCATCAGCAGTACCCCTCAGGATATTGCCTCCCATTTTCTATGCTCTGAATGACCCTTATGAATTAGATGGGGTATCCTGTGTGTGTGTGTGTGTGTGTGTGTTTAGGATATTGCCAGCTTTCTATGGCGTAATTAGCCTCCAGTGCTGACTGCAATCTTTAACCGACAAAAGTCACTCTACATTAATAAGGGCCTACTGATACACATGTATAGCTGCAAGAACTGACAAGGCCCTCAATCAAAAATAAATATACTGTAGATGCCGGGATAACAGGGCTATCGATGGTTAGGAACTTCAGATGTGAAACTAGACTAGATTATAATTTCCTCTGACAGAGTGGAATAAGATGGGGTATAAAAATGGTGCTTGTCATCTTGTATTGGTGTTAAGCAGGTTACTTGAGAGAATGCTCTAATTGGCTATAGCGTTGGCAACAGGAGAAATCAGACTCAAGTCTTAACGTTGGTCCACATTATGTCAATAATAACAACCTCACCACAAGCACAGAGCATGCAATCGAATAATCTTTAAACCTGTACTCATTTACCGTTTGTATGTTTGTTTCTAGTTATGCACTTCATCAGGAGATATCGAACCACACTTTCACCAGAAGGTGCTGGAACTCTTTAAATATGTCAAACTCAGAACTTGATGTCTTTGTTTCATTCTTGGCTTGTTATCTCCCTTGGAAATCAAATATATAGCCAGCCCCTGATATAATTTCACCTTAATGTGCCACATGCCCTTCCAAAAGACAAAAAAAGTCCTCATCTCAGCAAAAGATACCATTCTATTGGGGGACATATCCCCAGAAAGTCACACATAATTAACACAATTGGAATCAAACATTCTTCAACAGTTCCACACTCACAAAGTATGAGCTTAAGCAACAACATTGTCTTATTAACCTGCCCTGGACCAGGTAAGTTTCCCAACATAGGTTGCCATAGTTACTGAAACTTAGACTATGTTGAGTCTGCTTTATGGAACCAACTCAATAAATCAGACTAACCAAAAAAAAAAAAAGGCAGCTATTTGGTAAACTTGCTTTGTGGAACAGACCCCTGGAAGGACTGAGTATCTCTCAGCTGCTGACCTATAGTACAGAACGTCACCATTCAGCCCCGGATAAAAAGAAATGTAAAACTATATTTTTAAGTGGAAATAAAGTCATTCTTAAGAACGCATGCTCACATGCTAAAATCGAGCTCAAATCGAAACAATCCTCCGCGCCGTTGCTCCACACAGCAAAATGTACTGTAGTGCTACGGCTTTGTTGTTGTGAGCGGCGTTCGCCACTTTGTTACTATTTACGGTTCCATCAGAATGCTTTTTTCTACATGCACAGAGAACGGTAAGATATTGAAATGCAAGGAGATTTTTGGTGAGTTTGACACAGTGTGTATTAGCATACATTTAGCTTGCAATAGCTGACTTTACCTTTGAGTCCATCCCAAGGAAATTGTGTTTTGTGTCAAGGCTAGAAATGTACAACACGTCCGTTCTGAGTGAGGAGATTTATCGGAAACACATACAATTGTGCCGCTTGGCTGCACACGTGTGTACTTGAATTTGTCAAGTGCACAAAACGCCGATCTGATGGAAAATCATGATTGCTGGTTGGTAGTGGTGTGACACGAGCAGTGGAAATGGACTGAAATTGACAGTTTCACTTCGCCGGTCATGCGATTTGACACGGGGCTATTTGGAAGAAAAACAAACAGTGTATATCTGGAGTCTGACTGCGCTCAGGGTGTCAGTCAAATTAAGTGCACTTAAACAGGAAATTACAGATACAGTCAGCAGTAATGCAATCATTTATGATCACTCTGGCCTTGTTTTAGAGATGCCTTGTTAGCATTCCATTGTGCAAATGTCATCTTTCAACTTCCATGACATTTGTCAAAGATTGTGTGATCTCATGGGGAAAAAAAACCTTTGTTATATTTAACATCTTTTTTTTTGTATGCATATAGAAATCATACTGTACAGATTCCCTCTAATATCAGACTTGTCAAGTCAATTGTATTGTATTAATAACGTGCTCCTCCCCCTTGTCCATTTCAGGTAATAATTGTCCCCTAAATATCCCCTCAGGAATCAATACAGCATACTGCAGTGTTATCTCACAAACACTAAATCTGTGTACTAATATATATATATATATATATATATATATATATATATATATATACAGTATCTCACAAAAGTGAGAACACCCCACACAT